>PVJH01024821.1:0-33233 GCA_004026705.1 Nesogale talazaci | reverse complement strand
ACCAGGATGCAGTACTGTTTCCAGTGTCGCCACTGAACTGGAAAGTTTCCGATGGAAGAGTCATTCTGATATCTCTTTTTATAATTTGAATTAAGTAGGTTATCAAATCTACTTACAGCATAAGACTAAACCAACACTCAATGCTTTGGCTATGCTATTCTGATATGGAAGAACAAACAAATCTTTCTTGGAAAAAGTATAACCGGTATGCTCCCTCGAAGCAAGGATGGCAGGACTTCTCCTTAGAAACTTTGGACATCTTGTCGGAAGAGTTTAGTCCCTGAAAAGACATCCTCTTCGGTCAAGCGGAGGGGACCAAAAAACTGGGCGGTTGTCAGTGAACTGGATTAACACAGTGGCGCCATCTAGGAGTTCACACGAAACAATGATTCTTAGGTTAGTGTGGGTCTGAGCATTATTTGGTCCTATTGTCGGTGGGGTTGTTATGAGTCAGAACAATATCTAAGAACAATAATTCTGATAAGGGGAAGAATTAATGCATCCAGGTGTGTTTTGGCAGGTAACATCCTTTTAGCTTTTAACATGTCCCTTTCAACTACAATTGACCCCTGAGCAATAGGATTGTTAGGAGCACTAAACTTCACAAAATAAAAATCAGTACACAACCTTTTTTGTTGTTGTTGTTTTGTGGGCATCACTGCCACTTCCATGTGGGCTTTGTTGGTGGTCGTGGGTGCTACCCAGCCTCTGCTGGATTTGAACCGCCAAGTCTGCGGGCTGCAGTTCTGCACTCAACCACTTACGTCACCGGGGCTCAGCCCAGTACACAACCTTAATTCTCCAAGAATTCAACTACTAGGGGCTTACTTTTGACTGATAACCTCAACAATAAAAATTTAAAAGCTTAATCCATGCATATATTGAATGTTATGTGAATTATAACATTAACATAACCTACAGAACAGCTGTATTTACAGTACGAGCTAAAAAGGCATGGGATTTCATGGCTGGTAGTGTACCTGCAACAATGGCTTCATGAATCCCCTTTTCATTTTCACTGGTGTTTATTCTGCTGTACTTGTTTATTTTTAAGTGGTAGACAGCCACATCTGCAGAACAATCTATGCCACACATCAAATAATTTAACTTTTACTTGCAATTTTGTGACTTTTTTCTGCTTCTCAGAATCATTTCCTGCAATAATAACCTCACATGCATGCTAGACAATGAGTAACAAGACCAGAGGAAAATTGATATATTTGTATTACCATGCTGGTTGAGAATATTGAAAGTACAATAGAGTGCAAAAAGAAACAACAAATTTGTCTTCAAAAAAGTATGGTCAACCTGTTTCTTGGAAGCAACATGAATGACCAGACTTCATCCCATGTAATTTGGACATGCTATCAGGTGGAACTAGTTTCTATAGACAGATATTATTTTTGGTAAAAATGAAGATCCTCAAAAGGTGACTCACATAGTGGCCACAACAAGGGGCTCAAATCTAAGAATTTGAGGATAGTGCAGCTCTGGGGAGTATTTTATTTCATTGCAAATGCTGTGGTTGCTGGAAGAACTGAGAAGCAGCACTGAAACTATGAGTAAGAACAGCAGAGTGGTTTCTTGTCCCACACAGTCTTTGCCTGAGAGGGAAAGGGCTACAGAGAAATGTGAATGTCCCCTTTCCCTTTTACAGTGGATATTGTCTGTGAGTTCTGTGAGGTTATTGTAATGGGTTACCAAAATCCAGCAGGAAAGTAAAGCATGATGTTTAAGAATAATAGGTATAAAAATAGGGAAAAGATGCATGTCTGATATTTACCTTGTGGCATTATGGAAACCGCAGGAGATTAAATATGGCCCCTGAACCCTTTACTCAATTGTCAATTTACTATTTTACACAATCATGAAATTATATAGCACATAATATTAAAACATCAAATAATAGCAAAATTCCATAAATGTATACACCATACTAAAAAAAAACTATTCTCCTTTGCCTGTTGGATAGGCATTTGACAGCCAAGAGCAATATGGGCAGTTCAAATTTGCCATAATCGCTGTGGAAGAAAATTTGCCACTTGTCCAGCACGTTTCTGAAGTGCTCAGAAATTTTACTTTGGGTTATTGTGTGTCAAATCACTGAAGACAAAGTGGGTGTACAAAAAATGTGGTGAAGAAAGCTGATGGTGTCCAGCTATCAAAAGATATAACCTCTGGGTTCTTAAAAGCTTAAAGGTAAACAAGTAACCATCTAGCTCAGAAGCAACAAAGCCCACATGGAAGAAGCACCCCAGCCTGTGTGACCACAAGGTGTCAAAGGGATCAGGTAAGAGGCATCAAAGAACCAAAAATTATATCATTGTAAATGAGGGGAAGTGCAAATTGGGGATCCAAAGCTCATCTGTAGGTAATGGGGCCTTTCCTTATAGAAGAGTCGCAGGGAGAAGATGAGCCAGTCAGGGGGCAGTGCAGCAATGATGAAACATACAACTTTCTTCTAGTTCTTAAATGCTTCCTCTCTCCACAATCATGATTCCAATTCTACCTTACAAACCCAGCTAGACCAGAGGATGCATCCTGTACAGATAGGAATTGGGAACACAGGGAATGCAGGACAGATGATGCTTTCAAGACCAGTGGTGATAACAGGAAGGGGGAAGAATGGTGGGATAGAAGGGGGGAAACTATTACAAGAATCTACATATAACCTCCTCCCTGGGGTAGACAAAAGTAAAGTGGGTGAAGAAAGACATCGGACAGTATAAGATATGACAAAATAGTAATAGTTTATAAATTATCAAGGGTTCATTAAGAAGGGAGGGAGGGAAAAAATAAGAACTGCTACCAAGGAGTTAAGTAGGAAGCAAATGCTTTGAAGAATGAAGAGGACCTCAAATGCACAAATGTGCTTGACACTCAGTGAATGTATGTCTGGATTGTAATAAGAGTTGTATGATACCCCAATAAAATTATTTTTTGAAAAGATTTCCAATCTTTGTTGTTGTTTGTGAATGACAATGTTATGATTATTTTTGTTTAGGATTTTTATGGATATATGTTGTCTGCTGGTAGTAAGTTGTGTTAGTCCAGGTAGACTAGTGGGACAAAGTCAATGACATGCATATCGATATAAGGAAAGGGTTTATATACAAAAGGAATGAGACATGGAGAAAGCATCCCAGCCCAGTCCAGTCCAAAGTCATAAGTCAGATACTAACCCATATGCCCGAAATCAGTCCACAAAGTCTCCTTCCGACTCAAGAAGTTACAGGTCAGTGGGTACAGGTGCTTGCAGGGCACCTCGCCTCCAGGGCTCAGGGTCCATCAACAGCAGAAACAACTCATTGCTGGCAGAGGTCTCCATCTGGCTGCCCCAGCTTCAGAGGTCTGGCTCCATCAGGGCAAAGCTGTGTGGTCTCTCTGCTGGCTCCTCCAGCTTCTCGAATGCTGCCAGCTTGTCTTGTCCGTGATTGTCTCTGAGACTACCTCCCAATATCGCGAGATTTTCCAGAAGTCTCAGGAGAAAGCCATGCCCACATAGAGGCCTCATTGGCTACTCAATGGCTATCTCCAGATTAACAGGCTAGACTCCACCCCTACATTTCAATCATAAAATTAACATAAGCACATGACTGCCACATAAGTATATAACATGCAGTAAGATTGCTGTGTCAAAGGTTAGGTGACTTTGATTTTATTTAAAAGAAAATTAGACCAGTTTTCCAAAATCTTTTATATTCCTACTTTCCATGATTGAGAGCTGTGCATTCTTGACAGCCTTTAGAATTTCCTGATTCAATAGTATCTCTAATATCTTTTATTTGCTGTTATCACCCTATATATTCTGCATGCTTGCAGAGTAGGCTCCTTTCCAAATTATAATTTATATTCTTCCAATAAATTATAAAATGTTTTATACTTTTGTATTAGTCACTTATATTTGAGATGAAACATTGGGATGCACATTAGTGTCAACAATGCTTTTATGGAATGAAATTAAAATATGTAGCAGCAAGCTCTTCTTTCCTGCTTTATGTGTACAACTATTTGTATTGTATTAAGTGAAGTTAGAATTGCTCCAAAAGATAGCAGAAAACAAAATATGAAATACCACTGCAATGAAGATATAGCAGTATTGATACTTTCATGTAATGAATGCTTCATTTCCTGTTTTATGCAAGGGCAATATATTTTAAGCATGTAGAATTTAAGTGATCTTTCTTTGTTAGTGTGTGCTTTGTGAATGGCTACTCTATTCTATTACCTTCAAAGAAAATAGCCCGAACTAAAATGCACAAACCTTCACATCTTGATCCAGAGCATGTAATATTTTGCCAAATTGTGTATTTTTTGTCCCTCTAGTAGTAGAGGCAGGGTTGTAGTCAATAAATATAAGAGTTTGCACATGTGAATGAAAGATTGATTTTGTAAAAGAAGGGCTTTTGTGGATCCAATCAATCACTATTGTCTCTGCTGATGTCTAAGTCTGACAAAGAGACCAGACAATATATAGGAGACCATGGGAAACTGTGTCAGGACAGTAAATTGAAAAGTTTTAATCCTGAGGCAACTTAAGTGTAATATCCTGTGTGGCAGTCATGTGCTTATGTTAATTTTATGATTGAAATGTAGGGGTGGAGTCCAGTCTGGTAATCTGGAGCTAGCCATTGAATAGCCAATGAGGCCTCTATGTGGGCATGGCTTTCTCCTGAGACTTCTGGAAAATCTCGCGATATTTCCCTCGTGAAGATGAGATGCTATTTTCCCCAGTTGTTGGGAGTTAGAGGGACGATTAATCACGGACAAGGCAAGCTGGCAGCATTCGATAAGCTGGAAGAGCTGGTGGAGAGACCACATAGCTTTGCCCTGATGGAGCCAGACCTCTGAAGCTGGGGTGGCCAGATGGAAACCTCTGCCAGTAATGAGTTGCTTCTGCTGTGGATGAACCCTGAGCCCTGATAGCGAGGAGCCATGGAGACCCCTGCCAGGCACCGGGATTCTGTACCCACTGACCTGTGACTTCAGGAGTTGGAAGGAGACTTTGTGAACTGATTTCAGGCATATTGGTTAATATCTGACTTAAGGCTTTGTACTGGACTGGATTGGGATGCCTTCTTAGTGTCATATTCCTTTTGCATATAAACCCTTTCCTTATATCTATATGCATGTCTATGAAATTTGTTCCTCTAGTCTACCTGGACTAGCACAGCTGTTAATTATTTCCAAAGGGGAGTTTGATAAAGAAAGCAAATAAATTCCTTCTTGTGGAAAACACTTGCCATACTCTTAAATAAACTCTCCTAATCATCCAGAATACTTAGTTGTGCTCAAGTGCAATCTGTACGTAGACCAAGAGACAGTCATTCAAATAGAACAAATGGATGCAGTGTGGTTTAAATCAGAATAGGTGAGCATCATATTTATACATTTTCGCCATACTTAGTTAGTCTGGATGCTGAGTAAATACCCCGAGGCACTGGATTTTATGTAGGGAACTTGTAGCATCAAGATTGGAGGGAAACTAATTAATCCTGTCATTTGCAGATGGAACAACCTTGCTTGCTGAGAACCAAGAGGATTTGAAGAATTAACTAATGAAGATCAAAGGTGTTGGTCTTCAATAGTGATTATACCTAAATAGAAATAAAACAAACATCTTCACAACTGGACCTAAACTTGACATTATGATGAACAGAGAAAAAACTGAAGTAGTTAAGGATATCATTTTATATGGATTGACAATCCATGTCCATATGCACAGTCGTCAAGAAATCACGTGTTGTACAGCAATGAACAATGTTTTGAAATGCATGTTTAAGATGTCATTTTTTGAAGGCAGAGGTGTGCCTGACACAAGTCAGGATAATTTCCAATGTCTTTTATGCACATGAAAGCTGGGCCATCAATAAGGAAGATTGAAGAGCAATTGATGTCTTTGAATCATCGTGTTAGAGAGGAATATTACATTTTCTACAGACTGTCAGAAGAATGAAAAACTCTGTTTCAAAAGAAGCACATCAGAATGCTCCTTAGAAGAGAACGCAGTGAGACTTCGTTCCATGAACTTTAGACATGTTGTGAGAAGGAAGTCATCCCTGGGAGAAACCTTATACCACCCTTGTTAGAGGGTCAACAAAGAGGAGATCCTCAATGAGATGAATTGACACAGTGACGGCAACAGTGTGAACAACTGACACAGTGCTGGGCGGGGGGGTTGGGGGGGGCGCAAGGCTCTCACTCGTCAGTGTTTTGTTTCACAGAGTTGCTGTGAACCAAGTGGGAAGAACTGAAGTTGTTCAGCAGCAATCAACTTTTGAAATAGAATGTGTGTCAACAGAAGTTTAATATAAAACACAGCTATAAATACTGCCAAATATATAATTGATTTTAATTTTCATAAGTTATGTTCAAAGGATCTTACTGCCTGTCTTCTCCAAAACGTAGCAGGTAAGATGTAAAGGTTATTCTCTAATTTGTAAGAAATAGCTGTTCTCTTTCTAAAATTAGGGAAAATTAGGAAAATAAACATTGAAACACTGTCTGTTCTCTCCCTTTACAGACAAGCTTTAAAAAAAAAACAGAACTAGTTTTTGTATCGCTTATTAGCAACATAGCATTTTGTTAATTTTTATGTCAAATAAGATGCCTGCCAACTCCATGTCTAATATATATTACATTGCCAACTCCATGTCTAATATATATTACATTAGTTTTATACATGAAGCATGTTAAAGCTTTGAAAACAGTCAGATTAGTTTAAGTATCCTCAGAAATACTCTTACTATATGTTTGTATATTTTACAAAGGAATAATTCAAACCTAGTGCAAGCTTAGGAAAGGAACCCACCTTAGTGGTGTTGTGAACTAGACATTGGGCTACTAACTGAAAGTTGGGTTTTTCTTGAGAAAAATCAGAATGTTGGCTCCCATAAATAATTATAGTCTTGGAAGCCTTATGGAATTCTGCTCTGTCTTACAGTATTTTTTATGGCTGAGAATCTACTCACCAGTAGTGCGTATGAGATAAGGACATACTTCACAGGGGTGCAGCATTTTAAATGAAACTTGAGGGGTGTTAGGTTTAAAGGGATAATAGGTAGCCATGTAGAGGCTCCACATCCATAAAGCAAGAGTGGTGAGCATTTTCAGGGAGCACCTAGTAAACTGGTCCTGCAAAGAGACAGACAGAGAGATGACACACAACTCAAGTTCTTACACTCACTCACATGGGGCTGTGCACAGCCTGCTCTATCCCTCAGACAGATACATCTCAGAGCATCAATTAGAAATATGAAGTTAAGTAAAGATTTATAGGGAAAGAATTTCTATCACACTAGTCTAACAAAGAATGAATTCTATTTCCCAATAGACAATTATGGACTTGCCATTATAATTAATCTCTGTTAGTTTTCATAACCATATCTACCCCACTGCCTACAGTACGTTAGCCGCGCTTTTGGACCAAGTTTCCTGTAGGTTATAGAGTCCTGGCACCACTCAAGGTCCTTCTTGAATTGCTTATTTGTTATGCTTACAGTTTGTCTGTTAGTTTGTCATACTGTGGTGCTTGTGTGTTGCTACAAGTGATGCCACTGGTCTTTCAATTTCAAATGCCAGAATGGTCATGTGGAGAACAGTTTTAGCACAGTTTCCAGAATAAGAACAGACTATGAATAAGGAATAGGCCATACACTTCAGAGGAATTAGTCACTGAAAGCACTGTGGACAAAATAAAAATTCTCTCACATCCTGTAAACCTCCTGCTGCTTTCTCCCACCCACTATCGTGATCCCAATTTTACCTTCAAATCCAGCTAGACTAGGGGATGTATGCTGGAGCTGGAAACATGGGGAATGCAGAACAGATGATACCTCCAGGACCAGTGATGAGAGTGGTGATACCAGGAGATTTGAGGGAAGGTGGAGTAGAAAGAAGGAAACAATTGGAGGGAACTACATATGACCTCCTCCTTGGGGTATGTACAAGAGGGAAGTGGGTGAAGGGACATATCGGGCAATGTACTATCGGGCAAAATAATGACAATTTGAAAATTATTAGGGGTCCATGGAGGAGGGAGAGTAGGGAGGGAGGGGAAATATTGGCAGTTGATACCAGGGACCTAAGTAGAAGGAGGATGCTTCGAGGATGATGATGACAATACATGTGCAAAGTGGTCTGCATACAATTGGTGTATGTATTGATCATGATATGAGTTGTATGAGCCCCCAATAAAATAATTTATTAAAAAAAGAATGAAGAACACATTCTAAAACTGATTGGTGATGATCTCCTTGATGTAATGGAACTATTGAATTGGACAATATGTGATCATGTGTCAATAAAAATCTTGTGGGGAAATAAGATCAAGAGCATTGTTAGAGATAGTGCCAGAAGATGAGCCTCTCAGTAAGAAGGTACTCAGAATATGGCTGAGGAAGAGCTGCCTTCTCAAAGTGAAGTTGACCATAATGATGTGGATGGAGTAAAGACTGCAGGAGCAAGCCTTTACAGCTTCATTTACTGATGTAGCGTGACTCAATCTAAAAAGAACTAGCACTCAGGACATTGAATGTACAAATTAGCATTCAATTAGCACTCAAGACACAGTATGTACAAATTGTGAATCTAGGAAACTTGGAAGTTGTCAAAACTAAAAAGGACACATAAAATTCATCATTCTAGGTATTAGTGAGCTGAAATGCACTGGAATTGGCCATGTTGAGTCAAAAAATCATATGGCTTACAGTTTTTGGAATGAAACAATCAAGAAGAATGGCATTATGTTTATCATCAAAAGGGAAATTTCAAGATCAATCTAGAACAGTACTATCTGTAATAGGACTGTATCTATGAATATTCAAGGAAATCCAGCCAAACATTGCTCAGATTTATGCGCTAACCACCACAGTTTGTGATAAGAAACTTGAAGAATTCTAAGAGCATTTTCAGTCTGGAATTGATCAAACAAAATCAAGATATATTGAAAATTATTTGTGATTGGAATGTAAAAGTTGGAAACCATGAGGAAGGAATAGTAGTTGGAAAATGTGACCATGGTGACAGAAAGTTGGAGCTCTCATGCTAGCATTTTACAAGACCAAGGGTTTGTTCATAGCAAATACCTATTTTTAGCAGCACGAAAGGTGACTATACATGTGTAGTTCTCCAATAGGAATGCAAGAAAATCAAATTGATTACATCTGTGAGAAGAAGAAATGGAGAAGCTCAAAACCAACAGTTAAACCCAGGTGAGGGACTGATTGTTGATCAGACTGTCAATTGTTTTACAACTTTGGGTAGAAACTGAAGAATATTGGCCACGTCCCAGTGGCGTAGTGGTTGTGTGTGGGTCTGTGGCCCACTGGTTGGTGGCTCAAATCCAGAAGCAGCTCTCCAGAAGCAAGGCTGGGCCTCCTGCTCCCACCAGACGACAGTGATGCTCCATCCCCCCCCCCAAAAAAAAGAATATTAAAACCAGTCCATGAGAGCCTAAATACAACCTGAAGTCTATTCCACCTCTATTTTGAGAACAGCTCAAGAAAAGATTTTTACATACGGGATGTGAATGACAGAAGACCTGATAAGCTGTGACATGACATCAAGAACATCATATTTAAAGAAAGAAAAAGGTCATTTAAAAGATAGGAAAAAGGAAAATACCAATGTGGATTTCACAAGAGACTTTTTAACTTGCTCTTAATCATAGAGTACCTAAGGCATATGGAAGAAACAATGAAGGAAAAGAGCTGAATAGAAAATTTCCCAGGCAGCTCTAGAAAACACAGTAACATATTAAAATAAAATGTGCAAAGACATAGAGTTGGAAAAGCAAAAAGGAAGAACATGCTCCATGTGAACTAAGCTGAAAGAATTTTTAAAAATTCAGAATTGCAAAATTGTAAAATTCTGAGGCAACAATATTGAGTGATGGAGAAAGCATCAAAAGATGGAAAGAATATGTAGTGTAACTGTACCAAGAAGAACTAAGCAATATTTGACCTTTTCAAGAAGTAGCCTATGAGCTACGATATTGAAGGGAAAGTTCAGGCTGCACTGAAAGTATAAGCCAAAAATAAGCCTCTTAGAATTGAAATAATACCAAGTGAAAAGTTTCAAAAAGCTGATAAAGCACTGGAAACACTCATTTATACCAGGAAATTTTGGAAGAAGACTACTTGGCCAACTGATAGAAGAGATCCATATCTGTTCTCCTTCCAAAGAAACATCACCCAACAGAATCAACAAATTATAGAGCACTATCATTGATATCCCATGCTAGTAAAATTTTGCTGGCCATCATCCAACGATGATTTCAGTGGCACATGGGCAGGGTCCAGGTACAGCTGTCAGAGCTGTAGGCAGGACTTAGAAAAGGATGTTGCTGTCAGATGGATCTTGGCTGAAAGCAGAGTGTACCGGAAAGACGCATGCTTTTGTTTTATTGACAATGCTATGTTGGACACACATCGACTGTGTGGATCACAGCAAACTATTGAGACCCTTGAAAAGTATAAGGCTTACAGAACACTTCAAAGTGCTCAAACTGAACTTGTACATGGATTAAAGGTAGTTGTGGCAAAAGAACAAGGGGATACTGCAAGGTTGAAAATTAGAAAAGTGTGCATCAGGCCTGTGTCCTCTGATCATACTTGTTCAATCTTTTTACAGAGCAATTGACAAGAGAAGCCGGATTATAAGAAGAAGAGTGTGGCATCATATTTAGAGGAAGCTTATTAACATCTTGAAATATGTAGATGACACAATCTTGCTTGTTGAAAATGAGGACATTGAAGTACTTGCTGGGGAAGATCAAGAATTGCAGTCTTCAGTATGGACCAATGTAAAGAAAACCAATGTCTTCACAACTGGATCAATTGGTAGCATTATGTTAAATGGGAAAAAAGATCGAAGTTGTCCAGAATTTTCTTTCTTGAATCTACACTCAATACTCACGGAAGCATCATGCTGCATTGTACTTGAATTATGGTATAGAGGAAGGTTATTGAAAGTGCCTTGCACTGCCAAAAGAACAAACAAATCTTGCTTAGAAGAAGTACAACCAGAATGCTCTTTCGAGTGAAGGATGGAGACAGCGTCTCAAGTTCCTTTTGCGCATGCTGTCAGGAGAAACCACTCACGGAACATGGACATCATTTTGGGTTGCAGGACAACAAAAATGTGGAAGACTTTTGACAAGAAAAATTGACACAGTGGCTCCCCTAAATGGGCTCACACACAAGAACAATTTGGAGGATGACACAGGACCAGGCAGTATTTTGTTCTGTTGTTCACAAGGTGACTGTGAGTTGGAACAGACTGGAAGTCACTTTACAAGAACATGCTGAAACTAGCAAAACCATTACAGATGGGGCTATTAGAGAACCATGGTGGTATTTTAATGGACGCAGAGTGAGACATTAGCACTTTTTATTTACATCTGATATATTTACTTGAAAAATATGTCCTACAGATAGGATCATTTTTTCCTGATCTGTTTACTTTATAATGTAGATCTAAGACATGTGGTAGGTAGTGTTTAAACCAAACCCATTGCCCTTTAGTTAATTCTAATAAATAGTAGACTTTTAGGTCAAAGAAGAACTGCTCCATAGGGTTCTGGCATTGTTAATCTTTGCAGGAGCAAATAGCCCAATATTCTTCCTGAGGAACAGCGAGTAGACTTGAATCACAGACCTTTTGGCTACATTCAGAGTGCCAGCAGCACTGCACAGGAGGAGTTATTCTTGTGTGCATTCAAATGTGTCTAATGATGTGGTGTGAAATTAAATGAATTATGTTAGGTAGTACAATGGCTTTCATAAAGAAAATAGGATATATTATGTCCTGCATTGGCGAATGTATTCATTTTCAAATTTGAGAGTCACAAAGGAGTACTATAGGTTATTGGTCTTACAACCTTGGCCTTGAATGTTATTAACAAAGGCCACTAATGTGCTGAACTAACATTCATTTGGAATATTCATCCATTACTAAGTATCATTTTCTTCTTCTCCAGCAATTTGTTTCAAACTTCAGCATAAAATGTCACATTATTGATGTGGCATTATCAAGCCTCATCATGATTGACCCGATGTCACATTGTTTTGTAACATAACTGGTTGCTGTCAATCAAGTACACACACAAAACCCTTTTCAAACATAAGAGAACATTGTGTGCCAGGGAAGAACCATCTGGGAAACTTTCGCTTTAATGATAAACCCTGTAGTTATTTTAAAAGCAAGAAAATTTAAACATGAATTTCTGCTGTATAAAACTTTTCCTTATCTCTAGAATTCTCAACATTTTGATAGTTCTACGAAGCTGGTGAAGATTTTAATTAACATGGGTGGCCCCCAGGGGACAGGCTGTCAAAAGTCTCTGGAGGGTGCCCAGTCCTTCTCAGAAAAGGCAAGTCCTGGGTCTTGACAGGAAGAGCAAGAGAAAGGGCTGATGGAGAGACTGGTGTAGAGATCTTTTGGTTAGGCTACAGCGATCTTTGGGTTAAAATCCTTCCATTTTCCTCTGGAAAAATGAAAAGATGAAAAAGTGAGGAGAATGCTGCTGTCTAAGAAGAAGCAAAGCCATATTTCAGAACCCCTATGTCACATACTAGTTTGCAAAACCTCACTTCTGTCCTCCAGAGACTGCTTGTTGCCTGATGTGTCATGAGAACATCTTTCTGGAGTTGCTTTCGTGACTTCCTAAATGCCACTCCTTCTGTTGCTACCACTTAGTTTAAAGGTTACTTTGATGCCTCTAAATCTTTCAAGCCAGTCCCCATAGCACTCAGAGAGAAGGCCAATGGTGCAGCAGGTCAGGCAGTGGATGGGTGTGTGTTATAAAAGAGTCAGAGTCAGCTACAAAGTCCTCAACTTCCTTCTCTAGAGTAAGAGATAATATTTTGTCAAGATGGTGTGGTTGAAGGAACTTCTCTAGATCTAGGGAAGCACCAAATAATGACTTCCTTTTTATTTTTTCTGCTGGTCTTCATGGTTTGAGACTCTTTCTTGTTAAAAAAAAAATCCTGTTATGGTTGATATAGAGTCCTACATTTTCCTTTTGTCTCTTCTTGTAACTTTCTGCACACTGAAGAGCAAGCCTCTTCTTCCAAATTGTGTCCCATGTTTTTCTTTGAGTCTCTCTTTCTTGAAATTTTATCCAGTTTCATGACTTAAAATATCTTTTTCTACTCATTAAGATAGTATCCCTAGTGGCTTGGGTAAGGTCTGCATTTTGAAAACACCAGTTGATCTGAAGAGTCATAGTCTTGAGTCAAAGATTCCCGGGGGCAGTTCTACTCTATGCTGTCGGGTCACCATGGGTCTGAACTGACTCAATGGCAGTGAGGGCTTTCTTGAACCCTTAAGAACTCCGAAAGAAGAAGTTTTAAGGCAGGATAGGAAAGAGAAGATGTATTGGAGAGCCTGACAATGACCAAATTCAAATATTCGATCTCATGCAAGAATTCTCTTGATTGCCATCTCTAACACTCACTTCAGCATTATCTTATTGTCTGAATATTGGTCGTATCTGAGACTGTTATGTTATCTTTGAAAGTATATTTCAGGACATCAACTTGTTTCTCTCTATTTTTATCTGAATTTACTTAATTTTGATAATTTATCACTTTTTAACTTTGAAAATTAATTTTATTTTCTTTACATTAAAATGTGATTAAGGCCATTTTGCATTAGTTTAACACATTTAAATGTGTGATGGTTTTTTATGCTTTAAATATATTTTCTGCTTAATTGTTCCTTTCCCCCCATTCCCCTTGTTGCTTTAGAATAATTCCAGACATACTTCTTAATAAAACTTATATTCCATTTCTTCTTACTTTGAAAATTTTAATTTGAAAATTTGGGGTCAGATTAAACTCGAGTATATATGCTAATTAATTTCATGTTCTTCCTCACATGTAACTGACCTCCTTCCCATTGAGGTACTTTTTGAAAATGACCACATGTCATATAAAAATTGGTCTCACCACTTTAACAGGCAAAGTATTCTAGCTTGCTTAAGACATTTATTTTACAAAATTGCATCAACAATTTATTGATATATTATTTACACATTATATAAGTCACTGACTGAATTGTATTTTAAAAGGGTTATGCAATAATCAACATAATCAATTTTAGAGCAGAGCATTTTCTTCATTCTCGTTCTCATTGGTGTGAATGTTCTGTATTCCCCAAGGAGCCCAAGTAGTATAGTGGTTACAAGTTGGGCTGTGATCTGAAAGTCGGCAGTTCAAGCCACCAGCCACTCTGGAAAGATGACGGGGCTGTCTACTCTCAATAGTTGCAATCTCAGGAAATCACTGAGGCAGATCTGCCCTCTTCTACAGCGTCGCTGTGAATCAGCATTCACTGGATGGCAATGAGTAATAGTTTTCCTCCAACGTCTCCTGCCATAACCCTAAAGATCTTTTACCGTCATCACAAGTCTGTTTGTGTTCTGTGTCTTACTTCTCTGAAGCATATACACATCAAGCTTATTGCTGAATCATATGGGATTTCTAATTCCTGTTGTGATAAGTAACATCATAGAGATTTCCACAATGGCTGTACAAGGATATTTTCTTTCTTTTATCTGCATATCAGATGATATTTTGCTTTTTAAAATAGATTGCATGTATTTTCCCATGTGTACCAAATAGGAAAAGCAGAAGGAATAAAATGTGTAGTCAAGAATTGCTTCTTCAGATTTACAGATCTGAATCTTCTTCAGATTTACCACTCCTCCTATACTATTTTAAGCATTACTAACTCTTAGCCCTGAGAGGGAAGCCAAATTGTCAAATACTTCCATTACTTGAAGAACAGCAACCCAGAGTAGCCCTGCCACTCCTGACATGAAGCAATAACTCTCAACTCTTGTCCTCTCCCCATAAATAGGTTCTTAAAAGTGAGTCAACATAATCCAGTTTTTAAAATAGGTGTTAATATTTGTGCTGTGTGGGTCAGGTTGCTTATCTACATGAAGACTTGACTCTTTGGCTTGAAAAATCCTGACAGAAGTACGGAAGAAAAGGAAAATTAGACCTTTCTTTTTCCCAAACCCTCACCAGGTGTGTTAGTCCTGGTAGAATACAGAAACAAATTCACAACCATGCATGTGTATGTATTTAAGGGAGAAGTTTATATACAAGAGGAATGGAACATTGAGAAAGCATCCAAACCTAGTCCAGTCCAAGTCCATAAGTCTGTTATTAGCCCATATATCTGATACCAATCCATAAATCCTTTTCAGACTCATGAAGCATGTACAATGACGCCAGGACAATCACCCGCCAGTGGGTGCTGTCTTGTGTATACAAGGTGGTAGGAGCATCTCAGTGCTGGCAGGAACCTCTCTGAGGCCTCGCAAGTGTCTCAGCACTGGTAGTAGTCTCCATGTGGCTTTTCTAGCTTCAAAGGTCAGATTCTATCAAGGTAAGCCCATGTGACTTCTCCTCTGGGATGTCAGCAAGGACTCAGCTGTAAGCCTGTCACACCCATGATGAAATATCGTGAGATTTCCCAGAATTCTCAGGAGAAAGCCAGGCCCACACAGAGGTCTCACTGACTATCTCCAGATTGACAGGCTAGACTCCAACCCTACACTCCCAGTGCTGAAATGGACATAAGTACATGATGCCACACATGGTATAGAGTCACAAAGTTAGACTTGTCCCATCTTTTTAGATGGTGTGATCTTGAGCTTCCCTTTTAGTTCACACAATTGTGTAAATGTTAGTAACCAATTTACACAATGTTTTTGTTTTGTTCTTAGGTAGGCTGTCAATGAACTCTAACCAACGGAATTGATTCTAATTAAGAAATATCCTTTGGAGAGAGTAGGATTGACCCATAGGGGTTACGAGGCGGTATATCTTGATAGAAGCCAAATGCATCATCTTACTTTCCATATCATTGTTTGTGGGTTCTAATCACTGAACTTTTGATTAGCCACTGAGTGCTTCAAACACTGCCACACCAGGACTTCATATAGATCAAAAACTCTCTGTCCTTGAGGTACTTCCAATTAAAAGTGATCCAAATCATCTTTCTGGGACTGTAAATCTTTTCAGAAGTGATAACCTCATATTTCTTCTGCAAAGTAGTTGGTGGGTTTGAACCAGTCCAATGAACCAGTCCAATGCCTATCCTGAAGCACCATCAGGACTTCTTGAAATTGCATTTCAGTACTCTGTAATTCTTCTTTATATAATTTCACAGCCCAGATATGACATAGTCTTACTGAGAGGAAATTGTTAGTGATAAAGCTTGTGATGATGAACTATTCAAAATTTGACATCAAGCTGCTGTTTAAAGCATGTGGTGTAAGTGACATGTTCCTTTTACATGAGGCTGTTTATAGTTTAGTCCATTATTGGCGATGGCTAGTTGGGCAAGCAATTGTCTGGTTGCATAAAGTTAAACTGGCTGTTATGGCTTTGTAAGGAGGGGTTGGGAGTAATAAAGTAGAGAATTAAGGAAAAAGTAGACCCTTGGTGATGGATTGGCATAAGGGACACAACGATGGGTACTGACATAGCAACAATCATGAGCGTGGTACAGGTTCTACAAAGGTTTCGTTCAATTTCCATTAGATCACAATCATTTGGAGTTCGCTAGATGGTGCCTAGCAACTTGTGTGTTCTAGGCAGTGTAGTCACTTACCACTTGACCTAGTTTAAGCAAGCAGACAAAATGAAAGGAAGGCATGCAATGCTGGGTGAAATAGAAGATAAAAGACAAACTACTGTAAACAGATTCCAGATTCAGTCTATAATAAGTAGTCCAGTAATCATGGAATATTTGAATCAGTATTTGCATATAAGATTATATATTTTTTTAAATTTAATTTAATTTTATTATTTTTAATTTATTTTTTTGGGGGGGCATCACTGCTCTCCGGCAGTGGGAGTAGGAGGCCCAGCCCCACTGCTGGAATTGAACCTCCTTCCCAGTGGGCCGCAGTCCCGCGCACAACCACTACGCCACCGGGGCTCAGCCCGAGATTATATTTTCTAAAAGCCAATAAAGATTAAGTATTAGAAAGAAAGATATAAACTGTATCACATACACACACCGCCAAAAATAGGAAACTTGAATATAGTACATGTTTCATTATTGTGATTATTTAGTGTGGTTTTAGACTTTGATATGAAAAATAGCATATTAAAAACGTCTTCTTAATTTTACCGGGTTTCCTTCACTGGAATGCCATCTCACCATCCTCAGACATTGTGCCTCTGAATCACTGGCTACTTATGCCATTTAGAAGTTAAGGACTATGTTTCTAAATACTGACACTATAAAGGTATTGAGCTTGCATTTTATTTTTCACATTTGAACTTGCTCTCTCTTTGGTTAAGCAAAGAGCAATTAGATTGTCCCCAGCAGCAACCCACTCCCCACCCCATGCCCCTTTCCTAATTTCCTTTAAAAACAGATACATTTTTAATGACTCACATTAAAGAGATGTCTTTTTAGCCTTTTCTTAGAGATGAGTACTGTAAGTCTTGAGGATAATACTACTTGTGTGACATTATGTAGGACAAGTCCATCCCAAGGGAAGGTGACCTTCAGCCACTCTTGAATAGTCTAAGGACTGAGAGACCTTCTCAAGCACATAAGCATCAAAAACTTTGTACCTAGCTAATATCACACACCTTGACACAAAGCTTTCCCTCCATTTTCTCTGCTCACAGATGCACTGTATAGCATAAATAAAAATTGAAAGGCAAGTTTCCTTCATCCCAAATATTGCAAGTTCTTTTGTTAGACAGTGGCCTCCCTTGAAAGTTGAAAGTTGCATGATTATCCCTTTGCTTTTAATCTTCTTTTGAGGAGAGACTTGAGAAGACATGACATGAACTTTTAATGACATGAACTCTGGCCAGAAGCGCCATAAAAGAATCTGTCATGATTCATAGGTAATACTATTTTATGTGTGGCTGGTATAGATATCACAGGGGAAACAGCTTCAATGGTCCTACGGAAAAAATGGTCAGACATTGACTTATAAAGAAGTAGTACAAAATGCAGAAAGGAAAGAAAAGATAATAAAGGAAATCGTGGTTTTCTGTTTGGTTTTGCTTTGGGTATTTTTTTAAGAAGCAGGTGGCATCCCAAAGGGTAGCCTGGCACTAATTTGAGAGGAAAATATTTTCATATTCATTTTTCAAATGGTGATAACTGACTGCCAGAGGTAACATGACAGCCTGATACATATTAATACTAGTGAATTAGACTGTTCTCTGAAAAAGCTTTGTTAAGCTTTGATTATAGGAGTATGTGCAAGCAAGGAGAACGTGAACCTATGCCCTGGTTTTATTGAACCAAAATCAAGCCGAACTCAGTGCTGTCAAGTTGATTTTTGACTCACAGCAGTACTATAAAACAGGATAGAACTATTCAATAAGATTTCTAATGTTTTGATGTTTACTGTCATAGTATGTTTAATAGACACAGTTATATCTTTGTTCAAAGTACAAACCTTTGGACTTGCAACCAACTGGTTTAACATAGTGACAATAGGGTTATCTCTCTCTCTCTCTCTGTCTTATTAACTAAAAAGAAGCACCACAAATCTGCCTGAATAGTTTTTCTGGGCGATTAATATTTTTGGTCAGTGGAAAATACAAGGCAGGAGAGAATGCAAAATAAGATTTTCAGTTCTCCTCTATTTTGACCTTACCAATAAATCTAATATTAAACCATATCAATATAAACTACTTCATATTAAGCACTATACATGCCTTTTACTTAAAAAAAATATTTGATGGTTCTATCCTCCTGAATTTCCACTCTCCTAATAGAAATAATAATTCAATCACCAAATGAGTGAAGGACAGGCCATGTTATATTCAACAAGTCTTTTTTATAGTATTCCAAGAGTATATAAATCATGTTGTGCATGTTCAACAAAAATATTGCTGACTTGTTCTATTATCTACATTTAAAAAAAGTTAGCAAATGCCTTCTTGATTCCAGGGTGATTTTTAAGCTTCAAGTGAATTCATAATAATCTGATTTTGCATATAGAGCTCTTTTCCTTAGAATATTAAAAGAAATGTTCCTGGCATGTACTGAGGATTGCACTCATAAAATGCAGTGGGAACAACCACACTGTTCATTGCTATTAGCTAGATTCTAATCCATGGGATAAACCAAGTATCCCAAACTAGAATTGCTCCAGAGGGATTTCTTAAAAGAAGCAGGCCTTTTCTTCCACTGTAATTCTTAAAGGGTCCAAAACGACCACTGTGTTAGTCTGGACGCATTAGAGAAACAAATCCACACACACACACACACACACACACACATATATATATATATATACACACACACACACATATATGGGTGTTTTATGTAAAGGGTAAGTGCACATCAAGAAAACATCCCAACCCAGAGCTGCCTAAGCCCACAAGTCCAACATTAGCCCATATGTCTGACTCCAATCTTCAAAATCCTCCTCCATCCTACAAAACACACACAGTGATGCTGACTGTGGGGTGAAAGCCAAAACAGTCAGCATGTAAGCATCTCAGCACTGGCAGGGGTCTCCATATGGCTGCTCAATCACCCAGGGCTGCATTAGGAGAGGTTCATGTGGCTTCTCCTCAGCGATGTCTTGCAGGAAGTGAGCCTTGCCAGGGGAAGCAGGGAACTGACTAAGGCAGCTGCACCTCACTCTGACCATCACAAAGCAAGAGACCCAACAATGAGAAAGGCAAGGCTCACTGAGCCATTTATCTCTCTGCCCTTCAACTAATTCCAGGTCTAATCATTTATTGGGCAGGTTGGCACAATAAATGTTAGCTATCTCAACCACACTTTAGATTAGTAGTAAATTACAAACCGTATGCCACCTAGGGACCTTAAACTACTGGCTAGTTACCTACTGGACGTGTTTATCATGACTTTGTATGCTATTGAACAGTAAGATAAGAATTCTTTTTGTGTAGAAAGACTGGGTTACAGTTTCAGCTTTGTCCTTTTGCAATTATCACTTCCATCAGATGTTTTAATTGGGACGGCTGCTTGAAAACATTTTCCACATATTTATCCTTATCAAGAGGTTGAAGTGGTAAGAAAAAGCATTGAAAACTTCTGTAAACATTTATATACCCTTCTGGCATAGTGGTTAAATATTGACTGGTAACTGAAACTTTTTTCTCAGCACAGAATGCATCTGCTCATTGTCCTGTAAAAATTCATTGGGAAACCATATCCCTCCCAAACAAAGTGCAATGATTTAAGCTAAAATAAAGCAATCAAGCAAAAGGCTTTAAAATAAAAGTGGTTAGTAAACTACACTTTGAAATGTTTTCCCTTATTCCCAGAAGAATTAGGACCCAGAGAGATTAAAAAGTGATTCTTCGGCAGAGCCCTTGTGGCATAGTGGTTGTGTGTGGAACTGTAGCCCTAGGTTTGATGGTTCAATTCCAGCAGCGGTTCTCCAGGAGCAAGGCTGGGCTTCCTACTCCCACCAGGGCAGTGATGCCACAAAAACAAACAAACAAAAAGAGTGATCCTCAAATTTGTAAATTAAGAGGAGAGGAAAAGAGAGTACAGCGGAGGGAGAGGAGAGGCAATAGGGAAGGTCATCATGTTGAAAACCCAAAGTAAATTTCCAGTTTCTTTTTCTATGAGATATAAACACTGGGGGACCTGTGAAAGTAGGAAAAGTAGCATTGAAATGGACTCTAATGCTCTGTAGGACATGGCTACCTGCAAACAAGTTCAAACAGTGTAGATTGTATGAATCCATGTACATGAACTTCAAAAATAAGAAAAACTAATTAATGAAGGTAAAAGTAAGATAATAGTTAACTTTGAGAAGTATGCTGGAGTAATAATTGAAAAAGATTATGAGGGACACATTTGATATTGGAGCAAAATTCTCTTTATTGATCATGGTGGTGGTGTAGGTGCATTCATTTGGTAAAATGCCAGTAAGAAGAGTATTTGTGCTATGACAATGTTCTGCACTATTGTGTTAGTCTGGGTAGACTAGAGGAACAAATTTCATAGACACACATATAGATATGAGGAAAGGTTTATATACAAGAGGAACAGGACATTGAGCCTAGTCCAGTTCAAAATCATAAGTCGATATTAACCCATATGCCCGAAATCAGTCTATAAAGTCTCCTTCTGACTCATGAAGTCACAGGTCAGCAAGTGCAGAATCCCGGCTCCGACAGGGGTCTCTCCATGGCTCCTCGCTTCCAGGGCTCAGGGTCCATCAACAGCATCCCGTGGTGTCAGAAGCAACTCATTGCTGGCAGAGGTCTCCATGTGGCTGTCCCAGCCTCAGAGGTCTGGCTCCATCAGGGCAAAGCCGTGTGGTCTCTCCGCAGGCTCCTCCAGCTTCTTGGACGCTGCCATCTTGTCTTGTTTGTGATTCATCGTCTCTGAGACTAACTCCCAACAACTGAGGAAGATAGCTTCTCATTGTCTTGAGGGACTATCGCAAGATTTCCCAGAAGTCCCAGGAGAAAGCCATGCCCACACAGAGGCCTCATTGGCTACTCAATGGCTATCTCCAGATTAACAGGCTAGACTCCACCCCTACACTTCAATCATAAAATTAACATAAGCACATGACTACCACAACTATAGTCTACTTAAGGGAAAAAAGACAATAGTATTTTCCATTTATTGAGCAACCAATTAAAAATATTCTGGTAAAAGAGTTTCCATTCACAATAACCATGAAACAATAAAATAAATATGAAGAAACTTATAACAAGTTATTTAAGCACGATCTCAAGAAAATAAAATTACCTCAATGCATGTAAAATAAAACATGAGTAAAGACACATACCCATACTTTTCTTAGATGGAGATAACACAGTGATGGTCTTGTATCAACTTTCTTGGTTATGTTTTTTTTTTCCCAAATCAAATGCTCATGTATTCTACAGAGCAAAAACTCATGACTCATATTTTTGTGGGGTGGACTTCTGTGAATCTAATTTCCTTTGGAAGTCAGTTCCCTGACTTTTAGAGTATAGGTCTTATATTTCAGAATATCAGAAGTGCTGTATGTAGCTAAAATTCTAAAATAATTTTATATAATGTATATATTTTCCTATTAGAATCTCCTATCTGGTTGAAAATAAGGATTACATATTCATATAATTTTATTTGGCCACCTGAATTATGCTATTGCTTAGAAAATTTAGTAGCTTTCCATGATTTATGGTAAAAATGTCATAAATATGTATAAGTTGGGTATAAGAAATACAGGCATTTCCCAAGAACAGCCAGGTAGATGTCAGGAAATGTTAAACCCATCTGTGATATATGCCATGGCTAATCTCTTTTGAAGGTATTTCATCAAGGACACACATATGTTTACTCCCTGACTGCAAATTGAAAAAATAAAAGAATTAAGGAGATCAAGTTCTTCCTGTAGATTCTGTAATGCAAATAATATCTGCATATATTAGCAATGAATATAAAGCCTAAGCCTCCTTTCAATTATGCAATTTCCCCTTGGTTATTTAATGATAATATACTTTTTCTATAACTTTAATTATATGAGTGGAGCCCATAGTTGTGTGGCCAAAATGATGCTGATTAAGTTATGAGAAATAAAATTTTTTATGAAAAGTATTTTTGTAAGAGAATAAAATGAATAGAAATGTACCTATAAAATGAATAAGAATTGTGATTTATTAACATAGCATTTTTGTAATTAGTTTTTGTTTTTATCAGAGAAATATGAAGATCAACATAGTGGCTTTTCTTTACTTTTCATTTCATAGCAAAAATACAATTGCTCAGCATTTTAGATTTGCCACTAACACAAAGAACAACTAATGCTGAGTCAGTTGCTCTCCAGCTTATTCGGACTCATGGTAATGTCAAGTGCTGCTGAGCTGAATTACCACCTGGGATCCTGGTGGTGCTGTGGTTTTGCATTAGTCTGTGGTCTGCAAGTCACCAGTTTAAAACCACCAGTCCGCTCTAAGGGGAGACAATGGAACTTTCTACTCCAATATATGAGTCAGCATCAACTTGATGGCATTAACTTTTGGGGTTTGAACCTTTTAAAAGCAGATCATTGGGTATTGTTTCTAAGATGTCTCTGGGTAGATTTGAACCAACAACCTTTCATTAATGGCTGTGTACTTGGCTTTTTCTGTCGTTACATTACATATGGTTTTAGAATGCCATGCAATGTCTTGCTGTTCTTTGAGACTTTTCAAATGCAGGGCAGTGCACGTCATCCAGGTGCTCTCAATAAGACAGAAGCTGCAGGACCAAGTACTGTATCACTTAAGTAGAGTTGTCTGACTAAACTTTCACTGAAATTCTACCTCACCTACTTGATTATCATTGTTTTGACTTCAATACAAACTTGGACAGCCCATGAACTAACAATGTTCTTCATATCTTGATGCTCCTACCATCTCCTTCCACTTGCTTCTTAGCTAGAAAATGGGGGTGTATATGCTCCATTACTCTCAACATTCCTGAATGCATTCAGTGATGGCATTCTTATAATGTTTAATTTCTGGCACATTGGGGTAGGGATAGCCCATTTCTGTAATATTTAGGGTTTAAATATACTTCCGAATACCAATTTTAAGCTACCAATGTGTCATAAAACGTGGATTTGGAAAAAAATGTACACAATTGGCCTCCCATGTTCATATGTCTAGCTCCAGATATAGATCTTAGAAGTTGCTTAAGAAAAAAAATTTAAAATACAAATGATTGTTTCCATTCTTCTTTTCATTCTATCAAAACACAAAAAGTGTGTACTTATGAAGATTTTTTAAAATCTCCTTGATTTTAATTGCTGGTGATTCCACATGTGTCAGAACAGAGCAGTGCTTAACAGTGGGTTGAGTGGATGATTTCTCAGGGTTTTGAGATGTCTTTTTGGGAACCTCTGGATAGACTCAAATTTCCAACTTGTTTGTAAGCAGCAGAGCTTATCAACAATTCATGCCTATTTGTATAAAAACAGGCCAGTTCTTTGTTTTTTCTTCTAGTACTGTTCCTTTTCCTCTTTCTCTTTCCTTTTCTCATACTTCACCTATTTTCTAAATTTTGGTGTAAAGAAATTATTTAAGTGATGCCATCTGCTATTTCACTCAAAAGCACTTATTCTCTTGGATCCCCATTTGGAAGCATACCTTTACTACCACTTCAACAAAAGGCATTGCTGTTGAGTCATTTCCCACTCCTAGGAAGGCTATTGGGCAGAGTAGAATTGTTCTGTGGATTTCCCAGGATTCACTCTTTACAAGAGCAGGCATCTTCATCTTTGTCCTGTGGAATGGCTGATGAATTCTAATAGCCTACCTAGAGGTTAACGTACCAGTATTTAACCTTTTTAATATGCCATGATAAGTTTACTGTTGACGCTGGGTCCATCACAAGTGAAAAATTTTAAAAGGGATCAAAATGTACCACTTAGCTTCCCTACTACTTTTAAATAAATGGCATCTTGCCCAATTTCTCTCCCATCAGGAGAAGAAAGACATTATAGACAAACAATAATGGAGCAAAGTTCAGAGTCATGACAATAATTATACAGTACCATCCCATTTCTCCTTGCTTCTTTTTGTTGTATCTATACTTTTTCAAACCTTAGAGCAAGAACAGAATGAGAAGGAAATATCAGTGGAGCATATCTATAATTAATTTCTTTGTTGACATAAAATTTTCTCTTTTCTTGCTTCAGCCCTAGGGGAAAATGCTAATCTTGAATTTGCTTTTCCTTGTGACCTTCTCAGTGGCAGATTCATAAAGGCATTATTATAATTTCAATGTATCACAATTAATTAAAGGGTATGTTGATCACTCACCTCATGCTTTTTATTTTTTACCTTTGGATTTGCTTTGGATTTACAAATGCCAGCATTTCTAAATTAAGACATAGCAGTACAGATCAGTAATTAAAAAGACGTATAGGGTGGTTATTGTCAGATATCTGCATCCTTAGTTTATAATTGTCTTGAGCTGAAAGCTATATAGTTTGCTATTCTGTGTGTATATATTTTAGATATTTCCTGGACAATTTTATTTACTATCATGTGTGTCCTAGTAATGCATGGCCTCACCTCTGGTAATTGGCAAGCTGGATCTTCTTATCATCATCTTCTCTATCTTCCAATAGTTAAACTTTATGTTCTTTTAAAACTTAGAAGCCTAAGGACCCAGATAATCCTTTGTTCACTACCAACAGCCAATGTGCAGAAATCCGATTTAGGTACAAGAATTGTATTTTTTCACAGGAGATTTTAAGATGTGAGGGACTGTTGCAAATTTTACAAAGAGGTGAAATTGGTTACAGTTCTGATAGGTTCTGTGTTAGTGATGCTGATGGTGAAACAGAGCCAGAATGTCCGTGCAGCGTGATCTTGATTCTTCTTCTGTCACAATACAGGTCCTGGTTCTGCACTGTGATTACATAGTTGGCTCTTTGACATTGTTCCAATGAGCTCATTTTTGTCTCCCATTAACCAAAAGTGATTTCTCTTGCATGTAACCAAGTACTCTAATTAACTATATCCCGATTATATCTTTTTAAATGGCATTACTAAACGGTATTATTTTCAACAATTTGGTTATAATTAACTTATCATCCATTTATACCTCGCAGGAATGATTTCATTTTACTTTGCATCCTTATGACATTGGTTCTCTAAATGAATAACTGAAAGTAAAGCAGCAAATAGACAAATGCACCCAAACTACAAATATGTGCTCTAGAATTAGTTAGTTAATTTTTTAAACTGAAATTTAGCATAAGTTGTAATAGATTAAAAGAAAAATTTCCTGATTAGTTTCAAAGGAGAGCAAAATTCATTAGACACTATATCCAAGTTAAAATTTAAACACTATAGTATAGCAAATAACTTGCTAGATATGGGAGATTTGCTGCTTTAAGGATACCAGTGCTTCATCTTTTCTGTTTCCATGTCCTTTTAAATGTAATATAATCAGGTTTGATTTTGGACATAGCCATAAGACCGAGCACATTGACAGTATTAAAGTGGAGGTTTGAAAAGCACTTGCAGTCATAGCAGCATGGTGAGTGTCAACTAGAGGATGATGCACATGTTCTATTGATTGACCATCCTGTCCACCTTAGTTAGCCAAGGCTTGTCAGGAACAACTCATTGCTGAATGCAAGCATGGGGGTAAATCTAGCTGACATATGAGTAAACACAAATAAATTCGTGAGTTAAATTATTGCTTACGTTTTTGTTACATACTATTTGGGGTTCAGTAAACAATGAAAAACTGATACATGCAGAATATAAATGCCACATATTTCTAGGGATAGAAAAAGAGGAGAAAATGTCGTTCAAGTAAGCTGTACTATGTATATTAACTCATTTGCTCAGAAAAGTGGTAAAGGTACACTTCCCGTGTGATTGAATCCTACAGAAAGAGGCTTCGAAACATTAATAAATTAAACTTGATTAACATCTTCTCAGTTTTGTGAATGCAATGGACTGGAACAGGGGGCATCGAGCATTCTGTGAGTTTGGGGAAAGTTTTGCAGAAATGAGAACCAGATACACTTCCACTGATGCAGAGATAAAGAATATGTGTTTCCCCTATTGGAACTAATTTTAATACTCTCCATGAGTACTACGTGGAAAAATGAGAGGACCTATTTTGAGAGACTCTGAGTACATCCCGCCACCCCCCAAATCAGCATACTGGTGAAGTGACAGTCAGAGGAGAGCTCAGGCTCTGTGTTGAAAGAAGAGCCACTGAAGAAGGAATCGCTGAAGAACTCTTGACAATACTTATGAGCAAGGAGTGATCGAGAAATGTCTTCTTGATTTGTGGAACATAATGTTATTTTAGGACAGCCCATCCACATAGAACTTTTCTATTCCCCTTTCTACTGTCTCTGCCTCAGCTGTAATCTTAAAGTCAGTTGAAGTAGAAACAATAAAGGCATCAGGTGTGCACACAGGGAAGTCATATTTTTCCAGGTGGCAAGCATATTGCGTGCAAGTAGCCTGAGTTGGGGCAGTGCTTAGGTAGGGTACCACAATACATTTCACCAGATATAATAATTTCAAAATGGGTGCTCTAGAAAACCTCAAGTCTTCCTTTTAGCTAAAAATAAAGAAATTATTATTAATTTTTGCAAATACCAGGGGAACACTTTTCCACAGCCACATTTGAGTATTTTTTTAACAAATCATTTCATTGGGGGCTCTTGCAACTTTTATAAAACAATCCCTGCGTAAAGTATAACAAACACATTTGTTCATATGTTGCAATCATTTTCAAAATATTCTCTTTCTATTTGAGCCCTTGGTATCAGCTCTCTTTCCCCTCCTCCCTTCCACACCCTCCTACACTGGCGAATTCTTGATAAATTACAAATTATCATTATTTTCAGATCTTACACTGACTGCCGTCTCCCTTTACCCATGTTTCTGTTGTTCATCCCCCCTGGGTGGAGGTGGGGCTTGTTAGATGTCAATCATTGTGATCAGTTCTTCCTTTCTACCCCTTCTCCTTCCACCTTCCCGGTATGCTCATGGTATCAAAAGTCCCATTACTATTCCTGAGGAGGTTATCTGTCCTGAATTCCATGTGTCTGGAGCTCTTATCTTTATAGATTTCCAAGGTAGAACTGATCATGATGGTGTGTGTGTGTGTGCATTAAATAACTAGAGGGATATTGTGTTTAGTCAGAGCTCTACTATACCCTGGACTGGTCCTTTCCTTGTCCCCCTTTTGTGAGGGGATTTCCAATTGTCTACTAATGGGTTTTGGGTCTCCACTCCAACCCCATCATTCACATCAATAAGATTGTTTTGGTTCTTCTGATGCCTGATATCTGATCCAGTGGAAACATCATGATCACACACCCAGGCTGGTGAGATTCTTCCATGTAGGCCTTGTTGCTTCCTTGATAGATAACCACTTGTTTAACTTCAAGCTTTTAACACCCTAGATCTTGTAATTACCAGGCACCATCTGCTTTATTTACCACATTTGCTTATGTACTCATTTTGTCAAGAGAAAGAGGAAGTAAATAAGGATGCTTTCATGAGGATTATTCACTAAAAAAATTGCATGATCACATGCCATAGACTAGACTGTAGGTTGACCTTAAATATTAGCCTTACGGAGAACATGACATCCCACACCCTATCAGAAAGACATGTCATATCAGAAAGACTCAGTGTCAAAGGCCAACTAACTGAATGAACTAAACCCTACCTCACATTTATCTGTAGCTCTTGAAGTTAAGAAGGAAACTCCCTTGTGGAAGAGGAAGCAAAGGGTACCCACTGCAAGACTGGAAGTGGGGACAAGGGAGCTTGGTTGGGATCTCTGCCTTAGTTGGTGTCCAGGGAAAGGGAACCCAGAACCAGCATATATGGAGTATCTCAGTGTTCTCCTTATATTAATATGACAGGTGTTAAGATGTCATAAAGATCTGACTTTGACAATAAATTTTCCCCGAGCATCAATTCCCATGCTCAAAATAAACAGTGCTCAATCAATTAAGAAATCACTCTGTACAGAGCAACAACTCATGGATTGCAACTTGCAGTTGGACTACATGAAAATAAACTCATATCAACAGTACCTTAAATTGTATGGCAATAGATAAAATATTGCTATTATCTGTGCAATTACAGGGGAATGATTGACAATGTTTTGTTTGTTTGCTTTAAAAAATCATTTTCAGTTTTATTTCCATCTTTATTCTGGTTTTCCATGGTTGTTGTTCTTGTTGGCTTGGGGTTTTGTCGTAGTATGACTACCAAAGTCAACCAGAGTTGTGGAGAACCTGTGGAAAAGGAGATGGATTCTGGACACCCACTAATCCTAGCCCGATCCAAGAAGAGTTAGTTCTTATAACATGGCCCTACTCAACACTCACCAACATTAAGATCACTGAAGATAGAGGTGCTACAGCAAAGTGTGGTAAAGAAAGCAGCTGTTGCCCAGGTATGGATCAGAATAGTGTTTGGGGTTTTAAAGGTTTGTATTCAAACAAAAAGTCATCTAAGTGCTTTTAAACTAAATCCTCATTCAAAGGAGCACACCAACCATGTGGAGCAAAGATAATGATAACAAAATCCAGATATGATGAAGGGGAAGATATCAGAGCTTAAATCATGAGGACCCAATTTGTAGAAGGAAAAGGGGACAGTGGGAGCCCTAAATCCAATCCACAGTCAGAATACGTCTCTGGCAGGTTCCTTCCAACCCCAGGCACTTGAACAGGTTTACTATCAGAGACTATTATAAACTTTATTATTGTGGATCAAATCCACCAAGTATAATATGATAGACAGTCACCTGACCTCCCTCTTGACCTAACCTGAATTATCTCTAGACTTAAATATTTCTCACTAGTTCCAAGACAGAAATTTCTTCTCTGGCATTTTAATTATTATTGTTGGTGTTTTCTTTCATACTCTTTGTTTTTATTTTTATTTTTAGATGTGTTAGTCTGGGTAGACTAGAGAAACAAATTTATAAACATGCATGTGGATATAAGGAAAAGATTTATATACAAGAAGAATGGAACATTAAGAATGCACTCCAATCCAGTCCAGTCCAAGGTCATAAGTTCGATATTAGCCCATATGTCTAATACCAATCTATAAACTCTCCTTCCAATTCATGAAGCAAGTGCAACAGGATAATCCCAGGCCAGTGGATGCAGTGTCTTGTGTATCCAGTGGTGGTATGAGCATCCCGACGCTGGCAGGGGGTCTCTCCATGGCTCCTTGCTTCCAGGACTCAGGGTCCATCAGCAGTATCCACTGGCAGTAGAAGCATCTCAGTACTAGTATGGGTGTCCCTGTGGCCTCCTGAGGAGCTCAGCACTGCCAGGAGTCTCTATGTGACTTCTCCAGCCCCAGAAGTTTGGTTCCATCAGGTTAAGCCCACCTGGTTTCTCCTCTAGCTCCTCCAGTCTCCAGGAGTAAGGATCTATTAGCATTTTGTCATCTCGTCAGTAGTTCCTCTCCAAGGAGCTGAGTCAAGCCTCTCTTCCCCAAATGGGAAAAACCTTGAAACTTCCCAGAACTCTCAGGAGAAAGTCATGCCCACAGAAGGGCCTCACTGGCTAGCTCCTGATTGACAGGCCAGACTCCACCCCTACATTATAGTATTATTTTCTTCTTTCTGTTTCATTTTGGGTTTTTAAAAAATCATTTCTGTTAGGTTTCCCAGTTGGTGAAGTGTAGTAGTGGGTTCATAGAGGCAATAACTCATCCATTGGTTTTTCAGGGACATGGATTGGGGAGGATGAGGAGAATTGTGATGACAACAATGAATGCAGGAGGGTGGGGGGAAGAACTGATTGTGATGATGCACTTAAACTCTTTTAAAACTCTTCTGAAAAGTGACTTAGCAATTAGTGTTTATGACATGTGAATTTTAGAGGAAGAAATTACTTAAAAGAGAGAGAAAACTGATGAATGGTTACCATGGGTGGGTGGAGGAAGAGTTTTTGAGAGCCTTGAGTTTATGTTAATGATGATGGAGCAATTTGGAAAAGGATATTGATAATGGTTGCACATGAAAAACCATATAATCAGTGGCATTTAATTATACATGTGGCAGGTGTTAAATTGAGAATGTTTTGTTGTGTATATTTTTGGCACAATTAAGAAAAATAATTACACTAATAATGAGTACAAGGAAGAAGAAAATGCTATAAAATTGTGTTAATGATTGTACAACTCTTCCTCATATGATTGAAATATTGAATTGTATGGTATGTGGAAGAATTGCCAATGCAGGAAGGTAAAGAATGTTTGGAAACTGTGATAGCAATTGTACAATATTGCTTGATATCGCTGAACTATAGAATGATATGGTATATGTGTTAACTCCCAATTAAAATAATAGAATTATGAAAAGAGGGGAAATATGTGAAAAAAGAAAGTTCTTTCTCAAAATCACAGGAAAAAATTCACATATATATATACACACACAAATATAAGTATATACCACATATACTCAAGTATAAGCTGACCCAAATATCAGCTAAAGCATCTAATTTTACCACAAAAACTGCATTAAAATGTGTTGAAATGTTCAGTTTATATATGAGTATATATGGTACATTTCTGACGCTAAATATATTTTTATTCTAAATATATACTATCAAAATGTTTAATTCAATAGGAAGGTCAGGATCTTTAATGTCTTAGAGTCTTCATTACTCATCTACTCAACACCGCATGTTTTTGTTTGATCATTATGTTATTATATTGTGTTACTATATCATAAGTCTATCTTGAAGAATAAGATTTATCTTGTCCCTTCTCATAGTCTCTAGATGTTTCATTTAAATAATTATGCAAGTAGGAATTATAGTAGTATAAAGAGCTATGAAGGAAGTAAAAATGATATCTACACAATTATTGAGTATCTATAAAAACATGATATATCAATATGCTGTTTACTCCATATATAGAACAATATAAGCATAGATGTACCATATATAGTCAAGTATAAGCTGATCCAAATATAAGCCGAGGCACCTAGTTTTATCACAAAAATGGCATAGAAAAATTTGCTGAAAACTCAGCGTTTACATGAGTATATATGTGTGCATGTCTGTGACAATCACCTAATCTGGTGTCATTTTGAGGATCGAGAGTTTAGGGTTGGAGTCTAGCCTGTCAATCTGGAGCCAGCAAATGAGACATCTGTGGGCCTGATCTTCTCCTTTGAGAATTCTGGGAAATGTGATCATTCCTTCTTAGAGACAGGAGACATTATCTCACTCCTTTGGAGACACTCAACTGACAAGACTGACTTCTTGTGAGACATCCCTAAGGGGAAGCCACATAAGAGCTACCCTAGTGCCCTCAGCCGGACAAGCCACATGGGTGCAACCTGACCTCTGAGGCCAAAGGAGCCACTTGGAGACCCCTGCCAGCATCATTGCATGCGTTTATAGATTTTATAGACTGGTATTGGACATATGCTTGTTTATGAATTTGTTTCTCTAATCTACCCAGACTAACACAGTGTCTATATATAAATATGTGTGTTGTCTGTATAGAGAGATATTATTATATTATAAATTACAAAACAATAACTATGGTAATGCAGAGATTGAATAATATGAAAATTCAGAGCAAGAAAACACAAGTATTGATTGAAAATTTCCAGGAAGCCAGTGTCGTGAAGGTATTTCAATTGGACCTTGAATGATATTAGATGTTGGCCTTATGGGCATTAGGTATCAGTGAGGAAAAGTCATGTGGATGGAACAAAGATATTGGATAAGGAAAACCTAAAGCTTGTACAGAGAAATGATAATATTTCAGTGTGACAAGAGTATGCCACATGTAGAAAAAGAGTAATAGGAAGTGTGCTTTCTTCATTTTACTTGTCTTCAGTCTTTATGTAGGGATTTGGGAACCACTTAAACTTCCACTGATACAGAAGTATAGGTTCACCTTTTGTGTTTACTTTTTCTCCAGAATCGGAGTCCTGTTCTGCCTATAAAATCGGGCAACCCTACCTTTCTTACGTGAAGTGATGAGAAGTTTCAAACCACTCACTTTTTGTTTAGCAGTCAAATATTTAACCACTGTCATCAGATCTCTGCCAGATAGTCTAAAGGAGACTGTGTTGTTATTAAAGATGTTTAATTGAAAATGCTAAATGCAGCTTTGCTGGAAGCAGAGAATAGCAGAAACAAGTTTGTGTTTTATTGATTGTGTGGATCATAACAAATTATAGATAACATGATGATAAATAGGAATTTCAGAAAACTTGATTATTCTCATGGGGAATGTGTTCATATAGCAAAACACAATTATTCAAATAGAACAAAGGGATATTTCCTGGTTTAAAATCAGAAAAGGCTTGCATTAGGGTTACCACATTTCACCATGTTGTTTTAATATATATGCTGAATAAATAACCTGGCAAACTGGACTATACGAAGACAAATGTGGTATCTGGACTGAGGGAAGAGGAGTTAACAATCTGAGTTACATAAAGGACACAACCTTGGTTGGTGAAAGTGAGTAGACCTCAAAATACTTGCTGATAAAAAGACTATTGCTTTCAGTGTGGATTATACCTCAAATCCAGAAAAAAAAATCAAAGCAACTGAACTAAGAATCAGCATCATAGTGGATTCAGAATATATTGAAGTCGTCAATAATTTCATTTGATTTGAATCCACAATCAACACTTGTGGAAACAACAGTCAAGAAATGAAAGTATATATTACGTTGGGCAAATCTGCTGAATAAGATCTCAAAAATTTGATAAAG
>PVJH01024820.1:0-32561 GCA_004026705.1 Nesogale talazaci | reverse complement strand
TGGTAGTATTCCAAAGCAAGTTTTACACTTCATATTTCAATGTGCTACTTAAGCTTCGAAAACAACAAAGCCCCAGGCGATACTGTGTACACTTCTCAGCAGCTTGCTCAACACTGAACTTACTGAGTCACCCTGGTTCGATGAACGCACTAGGCAATACCCTTTCATGACCGAGCAGGATCCCATTTATAAACATGTGGCACAATCTGTTAATTTCCTGTTGATCGACATTTAAGTAGTTTCCAATGCTCTTTTGCATTACAAACAACGCTCCCTTCTGACTGTTGTAAACATAAGTTCAGATGACACACTATTTGCCAATTCAATATTTTCACCCAACACCGACGGCACTCCTCATGGTCCCCAGCCAGCGGCATTATCTGCTGCCAGCGTTCCAGCCCCATAAACCAAAACCCGGCACTTCCCAAACAACTTGCCCCTCGCCTTCCTGCCCTGGCAACAGCCGCTGACTCAGGTCTCTTCCTTTGCCCCCCCCCCCCCCAGAGGAAAACCACAGTCGTGGGCATGCTTTGTTTTCCTCCCCAAGTCTTTGTAAGGTCAATACACCTTGTCCAGATGGGATCAGAAGCCCTTTCAAAGCAGTGACAAGTGGCCTATCGGTCTGAAAAGAGTTCCCTCAGTACACACGCTTTCCTTTTGTGATGACTGACTGGATGTGAAATTGCCCCTCATGAGGCTGAACAGAGCATCCACATATTTGCCATTCATGTTTTCTTTTCTTTGACTTTTCCTATCTTTGATCCATTACCTACATTTTTTTACCTTTGATTTAAAAAAATGAATCAGAGACACTCTTTGAAGGGGGCTGTGTGCTTCAAAAGGTTTGTGGACGGTGGCGTAGTGGTTGTGCATGGGACTGCAGCCCACTGGAATGGAGGTTCAATGCCAGCAGCGGCTCCACAGGAGCAAAGCCTGGGCCTCCTACTTCCACTACCAAAGGACAGTGATGGCCAAAAAACAAACAAAAAAGGTTTGTAGAAAGATGGGATGAAAAGATAATGGAACACTTCCCTGAGATTTTTAAAGCTCCCTCTCCTATTCTTGGCTGGTTACAGTTGTGAGCAGTCTGGTTTTTATGTCACTCAATGAACACTGGGCTTTCATTTTCGCGTAATCAACTTTGCACTTTCCCCTTTGTGGTTTTGGACATTTTGTTTCTTCTTGAAGAGATTTGGATCTACTGTGAGATAAATGAAGTCAGTAAATAAATTTCCCCATATGTTCTTGCAAAGGTTTTAAAATTTGCTTTTTGGCTGAGCCCCGGTGATATAAGTGGTTGAGTGTGGGACTGCGGCCCATGAGCTTGGCGGTTCAAATCCAGTAGCAGCTCTCCAGGAGCAAGGCTGGGTAGCTCCCACGACATCCAGAGGGCAGCAAGGCCCCCTGCCTCCAAAGTTGCTTTTCACTATTGAATCTGATTCTGTCTGGAATTGATAAGCACATTGTGGTGAAAAGTAGGATGTCAACTTCATGCTTCACTTTTTCCGGTATTGAGAAACAGGTGCTCCATCACCGTGCATGTCGTAGTTCATCCCCACTGCTGGGTCCGCCACCACAGATCAAGCATCCTCATATGCCTGGGTGGAGTTCCAGGCGCTCTCTCCTTCCCTGTGCAGATACACTGGGATGTGGTGGGGTCAGTCTCCCAACATCTCTTGTCATCAAAATGGACTTAGATGATCTTGTATCTTTGCTGTCACTTTTCATATACAAACCAAAGACATGCTTCTAGGTCTGCCTGGCGCCTGTCCCTTCCATTGCACACGACCTTCCTACTGAACCAAAGCCTCTTCTCACAGGCGCAGTCCCCAGCAGAGATGGTGAAAACGTGCAGACCGCTTCACCCCAGGTTGTACGCCTGAGCTTACCTTAATTCCTGTGCAGTCACCATTCACATTCCTGTCCCGATCACTCGAAGCAGCCTTAGCTTGGACAGCTTTATTTTGAGACAGTTCCAAGAAAAGCAAGGTTTTGCCACAGTTTCCACTTCGCTCATTGCTTTTCTTCTTTGCTGCAGTTTGTACAATAGGAAGTTACAATGTTTCTCTGCTCCCTACCATCTTGAAAAGGTGCCATAAATTCAGAGGGGAAAAATGGGCTAAAAAATTGCATCTCACCACATGAATAGGAAATTTCTGACAGATGCTTGCCAGCTGAGTGACAGCTCTTCAGAACACAGGCCCTGGTGACAGCAGGCTCTCCTGGTTTTGAAAGGCACACCAATTTCAAGGACATGGCCATTTCAACTGCCTTTAATTACACTGTCAGGTTTGAGCCAAGTGGGCAGCTTTTATGTACACAACTTGAAAAGATGCTGTATTATAATATAATCTGTTAAAGGTCATTGAAGTAACAACTTGGGATCCAGATTTAAATGAAGTCTCAACTATGTGTGCAGTTGCCAATGTAAATAAGCTAAGGGGAGTGGTTGACAAATGTACCCACATGAGCCAGCCATGGTCATCATATCACCATTTCCCTCATCTTTGGCCTCCCAAGAGAGCCTTTTATTCTTATATTGATTGTAAGATTCATTCTAGTCAATTAAAACACTGCCACCACCTGAAAAAAAAAAAAACACCAAAAAATCCCAAACAAATCAAGAGGCTTGCTGAGCCCCGGTGGCGTAAGTGGTAAGTGGCGTAAGCGGGATTGTGGCCCATAGGCTTGGCGGTTCAAATCCACTGGCGGCTCTCAGGAGCAGCACTGGGTAGCGCCCACGACCACCAGAGACACTGATGCCCAAAAAACCAAAGCAAAACCAAACAACAACAACAAAACAAATAAAGAGGTTTGTCTGTCTCTTCCTGTCTCACTGCTGGGTAGTGAATTCCGATTCCCCCAGCAGGACACAGTAGAATTGCCACCTCAAGTTTCCAGGAGGGTTCATCTTTGCAGAGCAGAGACCCTCACCTTTTCCCCACGGGGTGGCTGGTGAGTTTGAACTCCCAGCCTTGCAGTCAGCACTCCCAAAGCTTAACCCACTGTGCCACCAGGGTTGCTGACATTCCAGTAAGGTGTGCTCAAATACTTACTCACAATTGCCTCTTCTTTTTTCCCTTCCAATGTTGGCTACGATGTTTTGAAACAGAGACTGGTGTTTTATGTGGTATATTCTCATGTACTGCATTCAGGCCCGGGTGTCTGGCTTAGGAATAGCTCATAGATATTGATGCTGGTTCTCTAGATAGCTCCAGACTAACCAAATCCATTGCCATGGAGTTGATCACAACTCACAACTCTTGTACAGGATTTCTGAAGCTATACATCTTTCTCTCGAGGAGAGGCTGGTGGGCTTGAACCCCTGATCTTGAGGCTAGTAGCTCAACACCTTGCCTACAGCACCACCAGGGCTTCACATGTATACATGTGTGCACACATACACACATTTACAAAAACCACTGCCAACAAGTCCATTCCGACTCGTAGCAGCGAACTGATCCTTTTTCTGTAAATATAAGAACAGAAACCCTCGTTTTCTTTTGAGGAGCAGCTTGGGGTTTGAAGCACCGGCCTTGTCATTAGCAGCCTAATACATTATGTACTGTGCTATCGAGACACAATCAACACTGCTGAAATATCTACCTGTATACTTTCCATCTACCTACCTACTAACCTATAGCATTTTAACCATTTGGATTTCCATGGCAAGAGTCTTAATTCATTAGGTGTTTATGTTTGTCTCTGGCATAGGCAGGCCATAGGTCCATTTTCCCCTTTCCATCTTTATTTTCTCAAATGGATCTTCAGTCATTGCAATACAACGGCAGTCTCTCCTTCCATTCCCCTGTCTAAAATTGGACCTCCATCATATGCAGCTTGACTCGGAGTGCTCAATGCGCTTCTCAGTCTGCCTGTCCCTGCCTGCACCACGACTCTCGGGTTCTGGTTCTGTAGCCTTCTGCTGTTCCTGTCATCGAGGGGATTCCGACCCACAGCATCCTCCTGTGAACAGCAAGTTGCCCCAGGGGGCTCTTGTTTGTGGTCTTTATAGATGGCGCTGTGGGCCAGGCATTGAGTTGCTCACCGAAAGATGGGTGGTTCAAATCCACCAACCACTCACTAGGCCAGGGACGGCAGGCGGGGAAGATGACCCTTTCCGCTTAGTAAAAGACTAGAAAATACCGACAGTCTCAGAAACTGCACACCAGGTCTTGTGGGTCAGACCAGACCTCATGGCAGTGGGTGTGGCCTGGCAAACTTTGGAATGCAGATCACCAGACCTTTCTTCTGCTGAGCGGCTGGGTGGGTTTGCCCTGCTTAGCAGCCGAGGTGACCTTAACCCCGTGACCTACCAGAGCACCTTCTCTGGTCTTCTGCTAATGTCCAAGAAGAGGGTCAGGCCAGCTTCCCTCGGGAACTTCTTGGATCACCCGTGCAGTCGTCTCTCTTCCCGGCTAGAGGCACGTGGTCTCTGTTCATGCGCATTCCCTCGATGTCTCACGGCAGGTTCTCTAGCCGGCAATTCGCAGTGGCTGGCCTCGACGCTGCTGGACTGCATGCTTTCTCTGTGACTCTAATTTTGGCTTCGTTGTTCTCGCTGTCCTGGAAGGGCGGCATCCCTCCTCCTGTGGACTCACGGTTGACTGGTAACGCAGAGGCGGTGCTGGGTTGGAAACTACTTATTATGTAAACAGCACCACTCTCCCAGGATAAGGAGGAGGCCACATTTGAAGTCCCTGGAGGTGCTGGGTGGGGTGCATGTCCAGCGCGGGACCCTCAACTGAAAGCCTGGTGGGTCATGTTACGGTCGAACCTAAGGCATAGCAAGAGCATCACCATTTTCCAGGTAGACCGCCTCTTTGTGCCTTAAGACAGTACAGAAAGCTATAGTCTTCTTGCACTAGTCAAAAATGAACTGCCAGATGGCTGTGCCCAGGAAAAGGGCCGATCACAAACGTCTTGTTGAACCTAACAAGCAGAGATTACTCAGGAACAGAAAGTAACGTCTGTGACCTGACCCTTTTCTGGATATAGCCTGTTTGTTCTCGCTCACGCAACCATGTAACTCTGCATTATGTAGCAGCCTGCTTAAGTGAACCAGAGAGTTGCCATTTTGTAGGCTTTAAACTGCTTGCTTTGCTTGTACGCTTGTCAGCTATGAAATTTTTTTCAATTGTGTGTTCACCCACCCAGGATTAAAATTCCTCCTCCCTAAAATGTACTCAGAAACCTTTGTAGTTGAGATCACCTCCTCAGCCAGACCCTCTTTAACTCCCCCTTCCCCTTTCATCCTATAAAAGAAGTAAGTTTTGTATGCTTGGGGCTGCAGTCCAAATAAAGGCTATAGCCCAGATTCGAATCTGTCTGCTTTATGTTATATGTTATAATAAACTGTCTGTTGTTCTGCAGAACTTGGGTCGGTGATCTTATTTGGGCTCTTGAACCGTAACAGGTCGAATATACCCAGAGGTGCCCGGGAAGGCAGCTGGGGCTTCTGCTTCTGAACCATCACAGCCTGGACGGCGCCGGCCCCATGGAGTGCAGCCTGCTCTGTGCACAGTGGTTTCTGGGAGCTAACCCCGGTTGGGGTGCCAGCTAACTGCCACGGCCCCTGGGGGAGCCCATGGGACAGCAGCCACTGGGCACACGCCTCCATCTCCGCTGTGTGGACAGTGAAGACCGGAGGGTCGGAAGGGTGGAGGGGCAAGGAAGCATTCATTCTCCTCAAAGGGTTCAGACCTTGGACTCTGGGGCCATGATCTGTTAGTGCAGCAAGCAGGGGCACCGGGGCCCGAACTGCTTACGGAGATGCAGCGCTAGCCGACGCTGACACTCTGGTGTTGGCTCCGTTCACGGCATGGCAGCCTGGGGTCTTCTGACTGCTCTGCAGGCCGCATGTTCGGGGAGCAGATCTTCTTCACGTGAGAACCTCAGCTCCTCAGTCTCAGCAGCGCCGCCCCCCAGGAGTGAGATCCTACTTCCCAGTGGCAGGTTGGGGTCTCTGAGTCCCCATGTCAAGGCTGCCTGCAGGGCCCCACCCCTGGTGCAACTGAGCCCCTCCTGCTGCCATCTCCCCTCCACGGAGCAGATGCCAGCCACAGGCAGCACTCTTTCTGGGAACTGAGCCTCCACGGTGCCCTCACCTATCTGGTTGGCCTCTTCAGCACCACCTCTGCCAATTCTTGGCTTTCTCTCTTCCTCTCTACTATGCGGATTCAGCACGGGGTGGCGGGCAGGGGCAGAAGCAGCATCTCTGTCCCGCCCAGCCCCACAGTGGTTGTAGTTATGGTTCAAGGTTGAAGCTTCACCACTTTGACCTTCGTGATGACGGACCTCTGAATGCAGGATGTTTTCACTCCCTTCCCATTTCGGTCTGTCTTCATCGGGCAGTGTGGATGATGATCCTCGCACTGAGTTTGCAGACTGTGTGCCCCACACCACAGAGGGATCCCAAAGGGCCTGTCTGTACCCTCGAGGAACAGAACAGCACACAGGAGAGGCCAGTCCATGCTGGAGAAAGAAGCGTCTACTCACTGACTTTGGGGACGCAGTCCTGAGGGTTACATGATTCTCTCTCTTCTGGCTTCAGCTGAGGGTCATGGAGGCTACTGAGGGCCATGTCATCTGCCAGACACCAAACTTCCTGGACCCAGAAGCCACCATGGCAGGTCTTGGAGCACTGTCGGCAGAAAAAGCGGGAGTGTTAGCATGCCTGAAAGCCCATCAACTCAGCAAAGTGGAGAGGGCCGCTATCAGCAAAGACCACACATTCCCCCAAAGGAGACAGAGTAACACCCTCCACACCCCCCATCTACATATAACCCAGCTTCAAAACCTTGCCAACTTGTGGCCAGGGGTGTCCCATCAATAACCTACTTACTTTCATTTGTATCATTTTCAAGTAAATCCAGTTCTGATTTTCTTTCTTTCATGCTATTTCAGCTCGTATCTCTCAAAGATAAGTTGCATAGGCACGCACACAACCATTATTAGACCTTAAAACTGTGGTTTTCAATCTGTGGGTCATGACCCCTTTGGGGCTCGAACGACCCTTTCACAGGGGTTGTTCAAATCATAGCAGCAGCAAAATTACAGCTATGAAACAGCAAGAAACATAATTTTATGGTTGGTGGTCACCACCATATGAGGCATTGTATGAAAAGGTCTCGGCATAGCTGAGCCCCTGAGGTGCAGTGGTTGAGTGCAGGTCTATGGTCCACTGGCTTGGTGGTTCAAATCCAGCAGCAGCTCTCCAGTAGCAAGGGTGGGCCTTCCCACTCACACCAGAGGGGAGTGATGCCCCCCCCAAAAAAAGAAAGAAAGGAAAGGTCTGGGCATGAGGGAGGTGGAGAAGCAGGCTCATTTCCATCACACAGTGTCCATTCCTCCTCCCACGGGAGGACTGTCTATACCACCATCCTCCCGCAGCACATCCTTAGGTTCAAATCTATTCACTGAAACAGCGACTGTTTTCTCATCTGCCTTTCCGGGACTGGAAACTGGTAGTTTCCTAAGGTGGGAAGTATTTGTGACTCATGGAAATGAGCATCCTGGGAGGCTGTCAGCAAACTCTGTCGGAAATCTCTGATTAAAAGAATCGATGGGCCTCAAAGGTAACAGTGCTTTGAAAAGTGCATGTGCTGTGCCAAAAAAAAAAAAAAAGAATCGAAGGGAAAGTATCGGTCAGATGACAGACTATACTCTCAACAACTGAAGTACAAGGAGCTGAGGAAAGGTAGTCGAAAAGGAAGCCACAGAATAAGAGGGTCATAAAAGCAGCCAGTTACAGTGTGCAGACTGTATGTGGATCCCGATGAAATAAGCAACAGCACCCAAATCTATGTGACGCTGCCTGCAAAACAGAGCTCATCAACGCCCTCCACCTACACCCAGGACAAGTTTACCACAATAACCAAGAACTATCTGAGATTCACCAGACAACTTGAAATGGGAGCTCTCACACACATCTGATGAATAAGGATTCTTTTTTGACTCTAAAGCAGTCATTCTCAACCTTCCTAATGCCAATGTTTTGTTCTGTTGCACACAGGACTCTGAGCTGAAGCCAAGAGGACAGCTCCTATCAACAGCAGTGACATGCAGGTGGAAGAATTCATAGGTGTGTAATTCCAAAAATGTGAGGTTTCAAGAATACAGAGGTTAAAAAACATCAAGCAACTGTTTTTTGTGGGGATCTATTCCTAGACTCTCTGGTAATCACTTTTTAATAGTATGAGTTATCCTTCCATTTAAAATACAATCAACACATGTGTACACACGTGACTATAGGCACGTTAGCTTCCCTGTTCTTTGGGACTGTGGCAGTCGCTGATCTGTGTCAATTTCAGCACTGGGAGTGTAGGGGTGGAGTCCAGCTGGTCTATCTGGAGATAGTCAATGAGGTCTATGTGTGGGTATGATTTCTCCTGAGAATTCTGGGAAGTCTCATAGTATTTCCTATTTGGAAGTGAGAGACTTGACTCAGTCTCTTGGAGATGGTCTTCTGAAAAGACAACACGGCAGCTTGCTATAGACCCTGAGTCCTGGAGACTGGAGGAGCCGAAGGAGAAGCCACATAGGCTTACCCTGATGGAAGCAGACCTCTGAAGCCAGAAAAGCCTGAGAGACCTTGGAGAGTGCTGAGAGGCTTCTACTGTCACTGAATACTGCTGATGGACCCTGAGCCCTGGAAATAAGGAGCCATGGGGAGACCCCTGCCAGTGTTGGGGTGCTTCTATTGCTATTGGATACACAAGACTCTGCACCCACTGGCCTGTGATCGTCCTGGTGTCATTGTACGTGCTTTGTGAGTTGGAAGAAGACTTTATAGACTGGTATCGCACATATGGGCTAATATTGAACTTATTACCTTGGACTGGGTTGGGATGCTTTCTTAATGTCCCAGTCCTCTTGTATGTAAACCTTTCCCTTATATCCATAGGCATGCTTATGAATTTGTTTCTCTAGTCTACCCGGATTCACACAGTACTGACAGTGGGGCACAGTCCCTCAGATAAGTGTCCCTGCGCTTTTCCCCCCTCTGCTTTTTCCACCCCGCCCCTGGTCCTGGCGACCATGTCCTCAGCCTCTGCAGGACCTTTCTCAATGCCACCCCACTTCATTGTGTAGATGTGTCCTTGTCTATTCCACCAGCACCCTGTTTGGGGATGTCTGTGTTATTTCTGTGTTTTTGCTGGAATAAAGCTGTAATAAGCAATTCTGTGGAAGAGAGAACCCTAAGTTGAAAGGCTGAGTCAAAGGGTAAATTCCCTGGCTAATTTTGTTAGGTAATACCTGATTGCCCTGCCTGGGGACTGCATCATTTTGCACCTCTCCCAGCCATGGATGAGGTGCCCTATTTTTCCTACAGCCTCACCTTCCGAACTCACTGGTGGTAGAGTTGTTTGCCATGGGTTGACTCTGACTCAGTAAATGGCAAGCCTGGTTCCATGCCAGTCACAATAGTTGCTACGTTGTTTCATATAGTAAAATGTTTTGATCATTTTACCTGGAGCGCCTACAGATATGGAAACATTCCATAGTTCAGTCACACCAAGCAGTATTGCACACTTGTGCCCACAATCAGTTTCACCACATTCTCTTTTTCTTGACCTCCTTTACATCCACTCCCCTTTATTCCTTCCCTCCCCCCAACCCTTATCATTGTTATGATACATATTTTTTTATTTTAGCCCTTATCTTACACGATCTCATATAATCATTCACCTATGTGTTAGTCTGGGGAGACTAGGGAAACACGTCCAGGGAGACTCATCTTTGTAAAAGAAAAAGTTTTATATAAAGAGTTGTTGTACATTAAGAAAACATCCCAGCCCAGATTAAGCTCATAAGTCTGATACTAGCCCATATGTCTGATACCAATCTATAAAGTCCCTTCAGACTCACAAAACACATGAAATGGATGCTGAATGGAGGAAGATCACAGACCAGTGGGTGGGAAGTCTTGAGGATTCAGTGGTGTTGTAAGCATTTCAGCACTGTCAGGGTCTCCTTGTGGCTTCTTCAGCTCAGGGCACTAGTTTAGCTTCATGAGTCTTGCCAGCTGCAACGTCTCCTATGGAGGCAGCCTGTGCCCCGCATCTAGCAAGCTCTTTATCTCTTTAGTGCCTCCAAATGAGTTCCTTAAGCTGTGACCTGATTGACAGGTTCAACTCCACCCCTTCACTTGTTAAGTCTCAAACTGACAACAGATTATCTAACTACCACAGACCATCCCTTGTCAATTTGATACTTCCACACAACGTTTTAGCCATATATAATTTTCAAATAAACTATAATAAAATAATATCTGTACATAACAGGATAAATCTAAAATACATGCAATTCAGTATGTGCCACCCTCATTTAAACATAACATGGTATAAGTCAACAAAACAAAGATATCCTGTACCTAATGATTGCAGTGAAGTAACACCTACACCTTGATCCTATAATCCCATGAATACATTCCCGCACCTATGAAAGTTTGTAAACCAACCACTTCATGCCTTTTTATACCCATTTTTGGTATTCAATGTCTATGATACCCACTTACATCAAACTAGTCCTCTGAGGAGACAATCAATCTCTGATGTGAAGAATCTTCATTCATAGTTGGAACCTTGCAAAATCCACATCCATGAGCAACGTCAAATCAGGACAGACCATCCATAAAGTTAACAGCAATATGGAAAAGTTCACAGGCTCAAAAATCTTCTCTTTAGCTGGTAGGGTTCTAGTCAACTCAATGTGGACTCCTTCCTTAGCTTCACCAGCAGACCCATTGGTCCTCTTCCCTTTAGACTATGGCCCCATCACAAATTCTCTACAAGTGTAGCCCCTTTATGCTAGGTCATGAACTTCAGAGCAGTCAACCCTTTCTCACTGTCTCCTCTAGTTCCTGTAAACCAGGTCCATGGGTGTCAATGACCAGATTCAATCTGTCTCTTTATTGCTGCATTTTTCTTAATTCCATTCAACAAGTGGACCCAGGGGATCCCCTAGCAAGCATTTCAAGCTTCCACAGGCTCCCTTTAACATCAAGTGCTAGAAAGGAGTTTTTTTTTTCTTTTTTCATGATTCCAGATTTTTTCAGTTTCTAACAAAAACCACTAGAGTTCAAACTTCAAATCCAAAGAGTTCCATTTTCTTCAATCTGTCAACAGCCCTTAGGCAGATCTCTTGGAATGCAAATATCTTTAGTACTCCAAAGCACTCAGTGGGGTTTATTCTTTCAGAGGCTTCTTCACAGGCCTGTCCTAAACCCATTTAATGGTCAAATTAATGGGTTGAGACAAGTGGGTTTACAAGCTCTCTATTTCTCCTACTTTCAAATAATCATTTCTACAAATTCTCATATCCACCATAATAAGCAGAAGAAATCAGTAAAAATAAAGTAAATATGAACAGTAATATAAAAAGTATAAAAAGTAAAAATAAAGTTAATTCTTACAAAAATCAAGTTCAATCCTTATTTAGTTTATCTTAATCCTTATCCTAACTATTCTATTGATACAAAATATGGGATTAGGTCTTTGGCAGCCTCAAACCAGACCCAGGCTTTCACTCATCCATTTTGACCTTCTGTCAATCACTTTCACTGAGCACTTCTGAGAAATTCAAGGGGCTATTTTGTCCCCTGAGCTCAAAATATACACCAATTACATTCATTTTTGCCATTTCATGGAGGAATAACCAAAAGCAAAAAGAGAAAAAAAACAAAACTTTAACTTTTCATATTCTTTCCAGAAAACAAATGGTAAACTGCATGGGCATATCTGACCTCCAGCTAACCAAAGAAGAAAAACTACCATGAGGGAGAGGTCAAACAAACCTCCACTTTCCATGTTTGTGATTCATTTCTCTAGTACTCCTGAAGTACTATAATGTGTTAGTCTAGGCATACAGCCAGTCCAGATCAAGCCCATAAGTCCAATACTGATCTATAAAGTCCTCTTAAGACTCACGAACCATATGCAATGATCACAGGAAGTCTTGTGGATCCAGTGGTGGTGTACGCATCTCAGCACTGACAGGGATGTCTGCATGGTTCCTCCACCTCAGGGAACTAGCCTAGCTTCATGTGTCTTGTCAGCTGCCATGTCTCCAGGGAATGAGCCTGTGTTCCACCTTTAGTGAGTTATCTCCTGAGCACCTCCAAATGAAGTCATCAAGCTGTGACCTGACAGGCTAGACTTCACCCCTTCACTTGTTAAATCTCAAATTGACAATAGAGTATATAACTATCACAATTTATAACCCTGTTGCTTTCTCCCCTCAAGTGGGGTTATAAAGTCATCAATGCTATCAGCTCCCCCTTCCACCCTTCTCTTTCTGTACCCTCAGGAAACCATTGCTCCTGTTATTTTTTTTTTGGGGGGGGGCACAGTTTACCTATATTGGCTTTCATGCATCGAACATGAACAATCTTACATTTTACCAATGACCATACACAAGCCAAATAAGGTTAATGAGGTCGAACTGAAGTCATCGTAGTCAGGGGAGGAAATGTTAACGAACTAGGGGAACATTAACATAACATAACATAATATAACATAACATAACACACCCTGGATATATCACCCCTTCCAATTTGGCCCTTCGGTGAGTGATGTCCCAGCAACGGTTGCTCTGTCTGAGCCCATTGCTGTAGCCACTGTGTGGGTCATCTTGCTATGGTCCTTTGGGAGGATCCTCTCCTCGACCAAGCATGACATCCTCTTCCAGGGACTGCCCGTTCCCGATAACATGTCCCATGTGCAGGAGTTGAAGCCTGGCCATCCTCCCTTTAGGAACCTTCTGGTGGTTCTTCTCCTGAGACAGAAGTCCAGCTCTTCCGGTGGGCATGGCTCTCTCGGCCATCTTAGCCAGCCCCACTCTTCACATGCTCCTCTCTTTCTCCAGTCCTTGTCATCCGTTGTCCAGCTTTCCCATGAACACAGCGAGGCTCGGGTCAAGCAGACCTTTGTCTTCAGGGTAGCCTCTTGCTTTTCAGTACTTGCAAGTGGTATTCCGCAACATACTACCCAAATGCATTATGTTGTTTGATTTCTTGACTGTTGCTTCTGGAGGCTTTGATGAGCATCCCAGTAAAATGAAATTCTTGACGACTTCAGGGCTGCCCTTTATAAAATTACTTGAAGTCACTAAATTGGAGGAAAGCAAAAGTGCACAGTGGCTGAAGGACAGGCTAGTGACCTGCAGGAAGGGCTGCGGCTATTGCAATGGAGCACTTTAAATACCTTATATCCTCCTGGATAAGCCGAGTTTTTCAGCACATTTTTAATGCAGTTTTTGTGGTAAAATGAGGTGCCTTAGCTCATATTTGGGTTGGCTTACACTCACATAGACGGTACCCACTTGTGGCCTTACATTTAATCTCAGACTTCCAAGAAGTGTTCCCTTATATCAATCTTGACAAAAGTCCACCCAAGACCTAGATAAGGAGGCTTACTTAGAAAGAAACAAATGTCTATGAAGTATTTATTTCTGGACAGTAGGTTGACTGGTAATTTCAAAGGATCTTCTGGAATTAACATCAACATTAACAGCACTCTAGCTATAAAAACCCATACTACTACGTCATTGAAGTCTTCAACTAGAGGTTCTCTAGAAGAAATCCTGGGTCGGGAAGGAGCCTCAGAGTTCCACCCACAGCCCGAGTACTGCAGGGCACCTCGCCTCCTCCTGGGCACTCGGCCACCTCAGCCCTAGTTGTAGGGGGAGAGTAGGGCAGAAGAAAGGCCCAGAACCAGTGCCCAATCTGGAGTTTTCCCCCAGGGGCCTTTACTACTGACCAACAGTGGCTGGCAAGCTACAGCTCACAAGAGGAATCTGAGCCACTCTCTGTTTTTGGAAGTAACGTTTGATTGGACCACAGCCATTTTCACTCACTACCCTGGTCATGCAGCTGCCAGGCCAGGAGGGCAGAGCTGAGCAGTTGCAGCTGAGCTGCACGTCCTGCAGTGTGTACGTAATCACTACCTGGAGCTTCGAGGAAAACATTTGTGAGCCCTGGCTCTGTTACAGTAATGACCACAATAAAATTGAGCTGTAGCAGTACCTTCTTTGGACCCAGGTCAGGGACTCAAAAGGTCAATGCCACTGCCATGCAGTTAGACTCACAAGGAACGCAACACTCAAATTCTCGGGGCAACGGTTCGGTGCTCGGCTGCTAACCAAAAGGGTGGCTGTTCTAACTGCCCCAGTGGCTCCATGAGAGGAAGACCTGGCAGTCTGCTCCGGTTGAGGCTGTAGCCCTGCAAACCCCATGGGATGACACTCTGTCACACGGGGCTACCCTGAGGGAACATCCGCTTGGTGGCATAAGCCACCGCCGCTACCACCACAAGACAAGGCCGTACTAACAAGCCAGCGAGGAAATTCTGGAACTTCTCTGGGGCGCTCAGTCCTTTCCCGCTCTCCCCAACCAGATGGCAAAAAGAAGCTAGCAATCTGTGCTCACAGGTTCAAGGGCATTGGTCAACAGTGGCTGCTGCGGTTGTCAGGCACTGTTGACTCAGCTCTGTCTCCCCCTGACCCCTCTGCACAACAGAAGCACACCCGCCCCGGTCCTGAGCCGTCCTCCCAGTGGTTCTGATGTTGGAGCTGTCGTCGCAGTCACTGGGTCCCTCCAGCTCGTCCAGCTGTCCTTCTCCAGGGACGGGTCTCTCCTGATAACACGTCCCAAGGACGTGAGGCAAAGTCACGCCATCCTCGTCTCTAAGGAGCAGTCTGGCTGGACTTCTTCCAAGACAGAGCTGTTTCTTCTTTTGCAGTGCCTGGAGCTTTCCATATTAGTCAACAGAGATCTCACCGCATCCCGTATCCTGGAAGATGAGGAAACAGCTTTCAAGCCCAGCATCTTCTGCTGCTCCCCCGAAGGGCTGCTGTCCCTGGAGACATCTACCCTGCCTGGGAGCAGAACTCTCCATCTGTAGGCAAAATTCCTTGACATAAAAAAGTCCATCTTCAAGAAAATTTCTTCATATCACCCATGCATCAGTCTCAGAAAGGCTCGACTCTGGGCCTGGAATAGCTCCAGGGATAAAGAGCACCTCGCAGACCCCGCCCTTCACAGCCATCCCAAGGCTTGCTGATCCCAAAGGGTGGTGCACTGAGGCGCTTTCTGTTCTAGGCTTCAAGTTTCTTGGAAACACACTTTTGTGTTTGAAAAAACATCATGACACACTTTCCTCACCATTTATACCTGTTTCCACATTTGAGCAAATACTTGTCTCTGTGGTTCTCTTTCTTGATTTATATGCCATCCCATCCATTCCAAACAGGACTTGAGGTGGCCCCCAAAACACTTAGAGACCCATCAGCATTTTTTAAAAGGAAGTGTGTTCATCTGGGTAGACTAGAGAAGCAATTCCACAGAAACTCATGTGTATATAAGAGAGTTGTATATAAAAGGTAGTTGTAAATTAAGTATCCCAATGCGGTCCAGTCCAAGTCCAAAAGTCTGATATTAGCCCATATGTCTGACCAATCTACAAAATCCTTCTCAAACTCACAAAACACACGCAATCATGCCGAGTGCAGGAGGAAAGCCGAATCACAGTGAGTGTGTCAGCATCTCAGCGCTGGCAGGGGTCTCCACACAGCTGCTCCAGCGCCCAGGCTGCATCAGGTAGGTCCATGTGGCCTATCCTCTGGGATGTCTCACAGGAAGTAAGCCTTGCCAGGAACTGGCTAAGGCAGCTGCACCCTGGTCCGACCATCAGAGAGCAGGAGACCCGAGAACTTGAAAGTCGAGGCTCACCGAGCCATTTATTTCTCCACCCTTCAATTAATCACATATGTGTTTATTGGCCAGGTTGGCACAATTAAGCTTAACTATCACAGGAAGGAAACTGGGCAAATCGAAAATATAAGTAGGAAAAATAAAGCGAAGCCAAAAGTAACACAAGTCCTACCATGCCATTCTGTAAGGTAGGAGCAGGGTCTCCCTCGGAGGTAAACCATGATTTTGTCTCTGAGTTTCTGAGCAGCCAATTCAAAGAGGAAGGAAAGTATGGGCAGCGCCATAATCCACAATGTCTATTGGATGACAGCAGGTCGGAGACACCCAAGTACACACGTGCGCACACGCGCACCTGCCTGAGAGAACCCCGTGTTTTCAGCAGCATCCCCCACATGTGCCCCAACCGGGCCTTTTCCCACAAGCTCCCCAGCCCATGGTGGTGCTCCCTGAAGGTGGAGGAGCACTGCTTCCGGGCATCTACAAAGCAGAGCTCGGCGCCCTTCAAGCAGCCCGAGCCAGAGGCCTCTGGAGGATCCCTACCCACCTAACCGGGGAGACTGCGAGGGGCGTGGTCCGGGCAGGGCCCCAGGGAGGCGGTGTCCCAGAGGAAGCAGAGGCACGGGCGCGCGCCATGTCACCTCCACCAAGGGCGCGGCCACTTACCATGCTGCATTCGGTGTTGAACCACTTGCCCCGCAAGGCTTGAGGTGGCAGGACTGCTGGCTGGGGGGTCTCTCCAAGAAGGAGCATTCGCAGCCGTCCAGCGCTTCCAAGGTGTCCGCGATCTTCCGGATACAGACCACCTCCCTCTGCTGGGTGCCGCTGCCACACTCCATGGAGCACTGGAGGAAGAAGCGGGGAGAGCTGAGTGGGGCGCCGTGGGAAGAAGAGACCCTTGGCGGGCAGATTCCACCGGATTCCCCCGCCACTGCGGCGAGGAAGGACCTGAGGGAACCTGGGAAGGGCCCAGGTTTTGGGAGGGTCAACTGCTCGTGGATTCCAGTCCTGGTAAGAGGCTAACAGGAGAGTGGATGCCGCAGGTTGATGCCCAGAGCCCTCTGTGCTGGGAGAGAAATGGACCCCCTGTGGCCCCCTCCAGAAAAACACCAGCCAGCCCATTCGGATGTTTCTGTCCTGTCTCCCTGAAAATAATGAATGAGCCCTCTCATCCAGCTGCTGGTCTCTGAGGGCAGTCCCTGGAATGAATGATTACAACTTCCAGATTACAACATCGGTGGGGAGAGGGTTCCATTCATATTCTTGGAACACGTACAGCTGAAGGAAAAGCCCACATGCCCCAGATAGCAACCTCAATGGAAGCCTTCGCGCTGCTCAGGAGGCCAGCAGATGCCTTTCACCTGTGTGAGAGACTCCCAAACTGAGGCCCTCTACACTAGCAAAATGGCTGATTGGGGCCCAGTCTGTACTCTGTCTTGACGACTGCTACTTATCTAATCTTTAGCGACCTCTGTTCAGACACAAAGACCAGAACCAAGAAAATATTCCTAGATTTTGCTTAAGGGGCATTGGGTTCACTTTAATGGTGGTGGAACTGTTTGTAGTGGGATAGCAAGACTGGTTATTCAATGCAAAGCGTATAAGCCATGGGCTTGAAGTATCCACGTAGATGTTGTTGAATCAATGAATGTTTTGTTGGGTATATTTTTGCCAAAATGGGGGGAAAATGTCATAAATATCAATGAGTATAGAAACGAGAAACTGTTCTGAAATTGAATGTGGTAAAGATTGTAGAACTCTTCTCGATAAGGTTGAACGATGGAATTACATGATATGTGGATGAGATGCCTACAAAACCTTGAAAGACAAAAAGAAAGAAAGCGTTTCTCTTTCTGGTTAAACCAAGAATGAGGGAAGATGTTCCTGGGAGGGTTTTGAGGTCATCAAGCTTAGTAGAAAGGCCACCTCCAACAGGGACCTCAGCAAACCCCAAGCCTAGAACCCGCACTGTGAGTAACCAAGTCTGCCACATAAATATGGTTCCCTCCCTCGGGAAAGCATTTGGCTCTGCTTCACGGGAGCAGACACTTCCCAGCCTCGGTGGCTTTCGAACCTGCTTACCTCTCTGGTGCCATTCCCACAGAGTGTGCCTGTGCCACTGTTTGACAGGGCAGAGTCCAGTCCTCATGGCTCGCTGCAGCTCAGGGAGGTCAATTACTCGTGTGAAGGACCATTTTACTCGTCTCTGGAAGTAACAGTACTTCACTGTGGGCTCATAGAAGATCCTATTTAGTAGACATCTCACTCACTGCCATTGAGCCACTGCTGGCACACAGTGACCCTCCAGGCTGGGGAGTCTCTGTGACGGCCACTTGATGGGACCAGACAGCACCTCCTTCTCCCTGCGGAGGTACATGACTTAGTATCAGTGCCTTGTTTTATTTAGGAGTAATATCTATCTACTATTACTTAGTAGTAGTGGTACCGTGGGGCATGTTTTATGGTGGTCGTTGGGCACATGTGGTTTACTGTCATAAAACATTAAAGCTGCCATTTATATACTTTTATACACTTTGAGGAATCTGAGCTTTATGAGCAGCAGATGACAATGTATGTAGTCAGAACTCCTCACGTTAGGATTTTTGTAAGCCTATTATTATAAAAAAATAGGGGAGAGGGGGTGACCTCAGCTACCTACATAAAATACCTAAACCAATGAACCACAAATCAGCTGCATGGGGGCGTAAGTATTCCCCTACCATCAACAGTGTCTGCCTTCTCTCATGCCATGTTCATAGACATGCCCAAAACAGCAGGGGTTCTTGCTTACTCCCTCCCCACTCCATGTCCCTCTCTGTTAGTTTATTCATCGACTTGGTCACTCCTGGTTCTTTGAAACCCTCTCCATCCACGTCTAAGACAACCACACCACACCGAAAACCAAACTCACAACCACTGAGTTGATTCAGACTCACCAAGCTGTGTGACCCTCTATAGTGGTTGTCAACCTTCCTCATACCACACCCCTTTCATACACTTCCTCATGTTGTGGTGACCTCCAACCATACAATTTTTTTGTTGCTACTTCATAACTGTAATTTTGCTACTGTTATGAATGGGACGACTCTTGTGAAATGGTCTGTGTTAGTTTGGGGAGACTAGAGAAACAAACTCATAAGCACTCATATGAGTATAAGAAAGATTTCTATATACAAGAGCAACTGTATGTTAAGAAAACATCCCGCTGAGCCCCGGTGGTGTAGTGTTTGTGAGCGAGACTGCGGCCCACTGGGATGGAGGTTCAATACCCGCTCATAGGAGCAAAGGCTGGGCCTCCTACTCCCACCACCAGGGCTGTGATGCCAAAAAAAAAACACAAGAAAACATCCCAACCAGTCTAAAATCATAAGTCCTATATTATTAAAATATTAATATTTATAATATTTATATATATTTATAATATAATAAAAATTAATATTTAATATATTAAAATCATAAGTCCCATAAGTCTGTTACCAATCTATAAAGTCCTCTTCAGACTCACAAAACACATGCAATGAAGCTAAATGCAGGACAATCACAAGCCGGTGGGTAGAAAGTCTTTGCATCCAGTGGCGTTGTAAACATCTCAGCCCTGGCAGGGGTCTCTTTGTGATTTGTCTGGCTTCAGAGGTCTGGTTACATCCATATGCCTTGTGTGGATCAGGGCACTAGGGTAGCTCCATGTGGCTTCTCCTCAGGGATGTCTGGCAGGAAGTCAGCCGTGCCAGTAGAGAGTCTTCAGGTGAGTGAGAAAGTATCTGTGGCTTTCAAGAAGGAAGTACCAGATTTCCCAGAATTCTCAGAGGAGAAGGCCATGCCCACACAGAGATCTCATTGGCTGTCTCCAGAATGATAGGCTAGACTCCACCCCTACACTCTTATTCCTCAAACGGGCACCATATTAGGTGAGTGCCACCGGGTAGTTTGACCCCGAAAGGGTTCTTGTCCCAGGGGATGAGAATTGCTGTCTAGGACAAGCTAGAACTGCCCCAACGAATTTCTGAGACTAATTCCTTATGAGAGCGGTGAACCCCATCTTTCTCTTGAGAAGTTTTGAACCGATGACCTTGCAGTTAGCAGCCCAACTCATAACCTACTCCACTGCTAAAGTCGGGGGTGGGGGAGAGACATGGACAGAAACATAAATTGAGAGCTGAAAGAAAAGGAAAGAAATCTGAAATCCTTACAACGAGCAAATACACATCGAGCAAAGTTTCATGTTGGTCACCAGTGGTGGGGGCCGGGGGGAGGCAGAAGTCACTGGGGGAATTGATTGTTTAGGAAGTGTGGAGGTTTTGTTTCTGGGGAGTGGACATTTGGCCAGTGACACTGGTGGTGGCTGCATCACAGTTGATGTGACTGATCTCACAGAACTGAATATGTGGAAGACGCTGAATTGGAAAATGCGTTCCACTTCTGCAACAACAAAAAAACTTAATAGAAAAAATACTTTGGCAGAGTACCTAATGAGTACGCGTTGGGCTGTTTTGGAATAGAACAAAGTTTCCTAGACTTGACCCACTCCAAGTTAGGCTCAGGGCACCTGGGGGTGAGAAGAAAAGGATCATCTTCCTTCAATGGTGGAGTAGAGACTCCAATGTCTCTGGGCTCTGCTTCTCTCTGGATGGGGGTCTTGTTACGCCTCTGCACGGCTGACCACCAACAGCTCTCGAGCCCACAGCTCCCAGGGGGTCTCTCCCCTTAAATCCAGAGGAAAAGCCTTGGCAGGTCTCTGGTTCATCTTGGGTCATACATCCATCTTCCAGACTGAGTCCTGTAGCCAGGGTGGCAGCGTGTAGAATGCCAATTCTCCTCTCAACCATATGGTTGGAAGGAACATGGGGACGAATCTCCTAGAGTCAGATAATGAATGTTTTCAGCTTAACTATTATCAGTAGATCAGCATGCCTTATTTCATTTTCTTTGCGAGTCGTGTCAAATTCCCAGGACAGGGACGTGCCAGCGAGATCCAACATCCGCATAAATCCAGAAATCCAAACCTTGTCTACATTCACCCATCTCTTGACCCTTTTGGACCACGATGGCCTCATTCCTAATCTTAGCGGACACAGAGGCTGCCTTCTCCAGGGTTCACATGGCTCATAGCACTCTGAGCTAAAGTCTAAATGCAGCATGAGGCCAGCGAGGAAATGAGACCCCAAGCTCTGTATCCTCAGTACAGGCACAGAGCCCCATAGCACTTGAGGGTCTTCCAGACATGTTTGAAAACCATTGTAGGGTAAGTGGTGTGCTGCCAGCATCAAAGTTGCTGGTTCAAGCCCATCAGTCGACCCGCAGGAGAAAGTTGAGGCTGGCTGCTCCTCCGAAGATTGACAGCCTCCAAAATGTTGCATAGGATCACTATGAGTCATAATGGACTTGATGGCAGTGGCTTTAGTTTGTTTTGCTTTTGTTTTTCGCTTTGCGGGGAGGCAATAGAGACCTGGGTCAACCAGGATAATGGAGCCCAGCTCTACTTCTCAGTAGCTCTCTAACTTAGGACAAGTCATGTAGCCTCTCTGCCCCTCAGTTTCTTCATCGGTACAGTGAGCATAAGAATCCACCTTCCAGTTTGTTCTGAGGTTTTCACGAGGTACCAATGGACTTAGGACATGGGCAACTTGAAACTAAAAAAGAAAGAAAAAAGCAAGCCCCAAACCCACCAGGATGCTGACTTGCAGTAGCTCCGGAGGACAGGGTGGGATGGCTCCTGTGAAGTTCTGAACCTGTACTTTTTTATATGGGAGTAAAGGGAGCAAAGGCTCCATCGCCCTTCCAAGGAGCAGCTGGTAGTTTTGAACAGCTGATCAACGGATAACCACCCCCAGACCACCAGGGCTCCTCCTAGAGCACAGCAAGCGCCTGCTAAATATCTTTCCCCTTTCTTCATGCACTTGATGCGGACGATTTCCATCTCAGGACTGATACTAAAACCCGAGGTCCCTAGCCCCAAAGAGATTCTGGAGATGTGGATGTCTTGGGGAATACCAGAGCGATTTGGGGATGGTGTCCAGATGTCGGTCTGTTGGCTTCAATAAGTCAAACACAAGACCATTTTTTCCCCTTCTCCCTCCTTTGTTAAACAATATAACTTCATTTCACTGGGTTTTTGGCTTTTAAAATTTATTTATGTATCACTAATGCTTCCTTTGTTGTTTGTGGAATATGAATATAACACATACAAAGGCAACATCGTTGGAGCTGCAGGCCCATCTCACAGTGAGTGAGAGTACCCCGTTACTAAAGTGACCAGATTTTAAGCCGGACAACATTGACCGGGGGGTTGGAGTGGGGTGGGGTGTTTTTCATTTAAATTTTGGTCTATGTGGAGCAGCAAAAATTTTCATAGAATGCAAAAATGGTATTGTAATATATTTATTTTAATTTTAAAATGCCGTGGGACTTTGTTAAATTGTTAAAAATTGAGACGTCTGGTCACCTTACACAGACCTCAGATCTGCCATGCCATGGCTTCTTTCACCCTCCGTCCCTTCCCCTACTCCCACCCCCACCCGCTCCATCCAGGCCCTGGCCTCATCAGAGCCTTTAAAGTCCAAACCTTTGATGTGAAAGCCATTTTTATTTTAAAAAATCCTGATGCCACACAATGCTTATCTTCATGTCCTCTACCTTCATCCCGGTCTTAAGGTATTGGACAGACTCGCCCTTGTTGTGCAAGGACACATACTCTTCCCTTGGGTGTTTGTGCACCCCAGCTTCTTTATCCATCCTCTATGGATGGGTTTTGTGGTTGTTGCCATCTTTTTGCTGTTATTGCAATTGCTGTAATAAAAATAGGTGTGCCTATGTCTGTTCCTGTGTTGTACTTTATTTCCCTATGGCAGATACTATGTAGAGAGATTGCAGGGTCATCAGATACTTATATTTGCATTTGTTTAAGGAAGCTCCACCCTGATTTTCCATAGTGGTTGTACAATCCTACAATCCCATCAGCCATGTGTGAGCATTCCAGTCTCTCCACATCCTCTCCAGAATTTACTATTATATTTGAATTTCTCTTAGGGTAGAAGACCAAGGACATTTCTTCCTATGATTGCTGGCTATCTGGACTTCAGCTTCAAGAAAACTTTAGTAAATTGTTGTGGGCCCACTTTTAATTTGGTCTCTTGTGCTTTTCTTATCATGTTTTATTCGATTTCAGTAGATTTTTGAAATTAGCCCTTCCCGTGACGTATGGTTGCCAACTATTTTTTTCCCCAATCTGTGGTTCTCTTTTCATGACTTGGATGAAGTCTTTTGATGTAAATAGATGTCTTATTTTTAGAAGGTGCCATCCTCTATTTTGTCTTCTGTAGTGTGGTGTTTTTCATTATGTGTAGTCGTACATTTATGCCTGGTATTAGAGCCTCTATGCTTGTCCCCAATGTTTTTTTTTGGTTGATGGGTCTTTATGGTTATGGGGTTTATAGTTAGGTCTTTGATCCATCCTTAGTTTATTTTTGTACATGGTGTGAGGTATGGGCCCTGTTGCATTCTTTTGCAAAAAGAGTTACAATTTTTTCAGCACTATTTATTGAAAAGACTATTTCTTCCCCACTTAGGGTGTTTTAGTCTCTTGTCAAAGGTCAAGTGTCTGCAGGTGCCGCACTATATTTTTGCGCTCTTCATTTGAATCCGTCAGATGACTCATCTACCTTTGTACCGGCACCAGGATGTTTTCATTTCCAGAGCTGTGTCATAGGTTTTGAAAACTAGGAGTAAAAGGCCTCCTCCTTTGTTTTTTTGTTTTAAGGGTGTTTTGTTTATCCCGAGTTTCTTTCTTTCCATACTAAGTTGGTGATTAGATTTTCCATTTCTTTGAAGAACTGTGCAGGGACTTGGATCGGAATTGCATTGAATTCATAAAGCGCTCTCGGTACTTTTGACCTATTCACTCTATTAAGCACTTAACCATTTGTACCCACCAGACACGTCAAGAAAGAGTCGGCATTCAAAATAACCAGCCTGGAGAGAAGGGAACAGCTTCCAATGTGCCAAGTCCTGGATCCTTCCCTCCATGTGCGTCATGGCATGAAACTTCTGAACAAACCTGGGAGGCGTGGTCTTATCTGCATTTTTCGGTTGAGGAAACTGAGGATTGGAGAGGGCACATGATTCGCCCAGGTCAAGGGACTAAGGAGAAATAGAGCTGAGTTGGGTTACTGAGTGTGTCCATCTCTGTCTGACAGTTCCTGGAGGAACATTGGAGCCACTCGAATGGTTCATCATAAAAACATTAAATGCAATTTGAAAAGCAGCGATTTCCCAATGCTGTTTCTATAACGTGTTCATATACCTTCCTACCTGTCACCACGCACCATGTGGTCACCCCGCCCTTCGTCTTCATCTGCCTACACCACATCCTGCTCTCACTCTTGTCACTGTTGAAAGAAACTGGTTACCGCTGCTGGTTCTTCCTTCAACCCAAGTCCCCAGCAGTGGAGTGACTGGGTTGTGGGAAATGGACATTTTAATGATCCTTGGCATTTCTGTTCAAATGACTTCAGATTTATTTCCAAATTGTTTTCCAAAGGGGCTGTGGCGATTTACAAGGGGGAAGGCAAGCATTCTTTTCAGGTCTGTCTACCCCTACCCCCCACCAAATTAAAATAGAACACGCCACTCATTTTGTGGCTGTTGCTCAGGATGTGCAGGGCAGGGCAAACATCAGTCCACTGAAGTTTCCACGTGCCATTCAGGGACCTTGATGACATTTGGGGGCTGTGCACACACCCCCCCCCCCGCCTTTCCTGAGCTGTAGCACAAGTTCTCAGACCTGAAAGTTCTCATCTACTCTTTCTACATGGCGTGTCAGTTTGATCCCATGTAGACACTGTCTAAAAGAACACACTGCTCAGAACGGATCGTTTTTGACGAGTTAAACTCAAGTTTTGTTCCGTTTTAGGGGGACTGCTCAAGTTATTTTTGGTTCAAAGCTCACAGATGATCACAGGGCAACAGGTTCATCCATCCTCCCGAGTTCCAGAAAAGGGAAGACTCCCTCATTGTGCAGTGGCGCAAGCTCTGGCGGTTTGAACCTCTCAGTCTGCCAACACAGAGACTCTGAGACAGCACTACTGGTGAGTCCAAAGCGGCTGGAGGGCTTCTTAGTAACTCTAGGTTTCCACCTTCAGGTTCTTAACCCATTGTGAATTTGTTTTTGTAGACACTGTGAGGCATAGATGCTGTTTGCTTTTTGGTTTAATGACCCTGGTGATTTGGACCCACCAGCTGCTCTGTGGGCTAAAGATGATGCTGTCAACCCTGTCAGGATTTCAGGGCTTGGAAACCCAAGAGCCCACTCTGTCGTGTGGGATTATATGAGTCAGAATCGACCTAGAGACAGTGAGTTTGAGGGATTTGTTGGTTGTTGTGGTGTTAACAATGTCGAGCAGTGTTCCACGTGTCACTCTTTTCATTGGAATGTCCTCTTTGGCGAAATATCTGTTCAAGCTCTTTCCCTTGTAATGTTTGCGCCTTTTGGGAGTTATGTTCTTGAAATTATATCTATCTGCCATGTAACATATTACAGTTGATCTATAATTAGATAAAATATATTACATAACATATAATTATATTTAATATAATGATATATTGTATAATGCAAGATATGATATAAATATATGTAATATCGTGTGCGTGTGATATAGCTCCTGAAAATATTGCCACAACTGGGTAGCTTATCTTTTCATTCTTTGTGGTAAAGTGTTTTGATGAACAGAAAAATTTTAATTGAAAATCTTTTGATACACAAAATTTTTAAGAGGTCCTGGTTTATTAATTTTCTCTTTGATGCTTGTCTTTTTATTGTATTAGATAATCTAGTGCTGAACTCTAGGCTTGACCACGTTGCCCCTCTTTGGTCTAAGAGTTTTATGATTTTAGTTAGTGCCTTCCAGTCTGTGTTCTATTTTGAGTTTATTTTTTCATGTACGGGTATGAGGCATGCATTCTGCTTAATTTTCCTTTGTGTAGAAATCCAATTTTCCTAGCACTGTTTATCGAAGGGATTCATGGAACGGGCTAAGCACACTGGTCAGAAATCAGTTGAACACAGACATGTGAGCGGACTTCTGGACTCTCACTCCTATCTGTCCATCTATGTTTCTTTGGCTACAATGACCCTGGCTGTTTTGATTTCTGCGACTCTGTAGCACGTTTTAAATCAGAAAGTTCTTCTTCTGTTCATTCTTGACTTCTTGCCAGCCCCTACAGTGCTGGGGACTGACTGGTTTTCAATTTTGGTAAGAAGGTCTGGGGATTTTTATCTGGACTGCATGGAACATATAGATCACTTTGGGTAGTGTTGACATGGTCACACTATTAGCATGAATAGTGAATATGTTTCCACTGATTTAAAGTTTCTTGAATCTCTTTCTGCAGGGCTTTGTGGTTGTCAGTGTTAAACATCTCTGGCTGGAGTTATTTGTAGGTATTTTACTCCCTCAGATGTGCGGCCAATGGAACTGTTTCTCTCATTTCCCCACACCTTGTTTTCTCTTTCTCCTACTGACTTTTGTTTATTGACCTTGGACTCTGCAGCTTTGCTGCGTTCCTCTAATAGCTCTAGCAGTTTCCTTGTGGCCCTTTGGGATGTTTCTATATATAGGATCGCATCTGCAAATACATGGATGCCTTTACTTTCAGGGTCTGTTTTTAAATCTACGTAAACGAGTAGGGAAAGTCTACATGGAGCCAGAGATCCCGATAATGTATAAAACAGGCTTTTCAGGAGAACGTCGTGAGAGCGAAAGCCACGTGACCATGATGCCAAAGGCTGATGGTGTTTATCAGCACCGGGAAGTAAGAGGAAAGACCCTTTTCCCACATTTACACAGAGATGCCTGCTTAACTGTGAAACAGTGAGGAAAAAGTCAATGGATCAAATACGCATTCATAAGGCATTCCACAGCATCTGGTCGTTCAATGCACAGTGTGACCTTTTTCTGCTTCTGCTCCTACCGCTGCCCGACAGTCACGAAACAGGCTTCATTGACAAGAGCCGCAGCTCTCACTGACGGTGTGAGTTCAGTGTACGGCAGACACAGCGTCGCCGCAGGTTGAAATTGACGTGATGGCGGTGAGCTTGGCTTGGGTGCTAAACACTTTATGTACCTGATTTCATTTCACCTTCAAGCAACCTACCGGCAGTTTATAGACAACAAGGAAACCATGCTGGGCCACGAGTCTCCAGGATTTGTTTTGCTCCCTGATTGTTCATCGATTGATACACCCCAGTAATAGTTGATTAATACACACTGCTGACTGCACGAGGCCAAGGAGGATACACAGCCCCTCCAGGCCTCTAGCAGTCAATGCTCTTGTGAAGCTTCAGACCTGGGATTGGAAAACATGCTCTGGGGCCTTGACCCCTCCCAGAGACTGACAGACAGACGCCACTCACCTGACTCCAGCTCCCGGCAAACCACTCCCCCTTGCCAATGCAGGGCCCATTGTCACAGCCCTGCAGGGGCAGGCTTCCCAAGTGGTTGATCATGCACACCACCGAGCACTTCCTCACGCCAGCTCCACACTCCGCTGAGCACTGCAAGACAGTGGGGAGGGTGGGGGTGGGGACACACTGCATCATTGGGGAACTTCCAAATGGGACACCTGCTTTCTGACTAACTCCTCCCCTGGACTTCTCGAAAGCCCCAGTCATTTCCCACCCTGTTCCTGTGATGGGGTGTCCCTGGGTGGCACAAATGCCTGGCTGCTCCTGGCTGCAGTCTACCCACAGGCCCCCAGGAATAAAGGCCGATGGTCTCCTTCTGAGAAAGGAGCTGCAGGAAAGCCACACGGCGTAGCACAGTTCTCCTGGGAGCCAATAGCGATGGTAATGCTGGTGCGCCCCAATGTTGATTGTCTAGGTCAGTCTTAATTCCAAATATCCTGACCCAGGGTGGCTTACATTAGTCCAACGGTCTCTCCTGACTTTCAAGTTCATGGGTGGGCTTATCACCCACAAAATCAGAAGTTACTTTAGGCCGAGTCCCAGCTCCCACTCTGTGATGCATCGATGAGCAACAATGAGCTTTGGGGGCAAGGGCCTTGACTCTTCTCTCCACGTGCAAGCTTGGCCTCAAAAAGGGCCTTTCCAGAGCAGAATAGGCAAATTCTGTCTCGGGCAGTGGTTCTCAACCTATGGGTCACGACCCCTCTGGGGGGTCGATCAATGGATCTTTTTACAGGGATCACCCTATTCAGACCAATAGCCGAATGACAGCTATGAAGGAGCAGTGAAAATAACGTTATGACTGGGGGTCACCATAGCATGTGGAACTGTATGAAAGGGTCGCGGCCTCAGGAAGGTAGGGAACCATTGGTCTAGGGGGAGAAAAATGCCTGACAGACTACCGTGCTTCTAACATCAACATCAATTTTTATTGAGCAGTCTCTGACTCGAGGGAACGTGTGTGTGTGTGTGTGTGTGTGTGTGAGAGAGAGAGAGAGAGAGAAAGAGAGAGAGAGAGACAGAGAGACCGTCTTTCACACACAGGGCTCTGCCTCTCCCAGAAAACACCTGGACATCGAGTCTCACGTGGCAGAGGGTAGAGGGAATTACAAAGTGCAGACATCCTGAAACTCACCCTGAAGTAGGCTGGCCTGGGGGTGGGGTGGTGGTGGTGGCAGAAAACAGCATCCCAGCCAGTGAAGGGGGTGGGGTGGGCAAATGAGGGAATGGCGCATGCAGTGAAGACTCATAAGGACTTCCTGAGACGGGTTTCGAGGGCTGCAGAGGAGCGCACCAGAGCAGCAACCAGGACAGGAGGTGTTTGGGGGACAGTGAGGCAAGTGAGTCTGGGAGTGGAGGAAATTATGAAATAAACATCCCTGGTGGAGGATGGAGGGGAGCAGGGGTTGGAGTCAGAGGAGGGAACCCCAGAGGTTGTAGTCTCTTGTTGGGGCAAGCAATGGGCAACAGACAGCAGCACATGTGGCCAAGCTGTGCTTTGGAGCAAGTCGCTCGAACTTTCACCCACCTACTGATTGTGCACATTCACAGGTGGGTGGGTGGGTGGGGCTGGGGCGGAACTGCTGCACACCCAACAGGCTCCTTAGCGGGGGCTGCTGAGCTGTGGGCCATGCTTGAAAGCCAGGGTCAACAGCACGGCAAATGAACGGATCAGATGACTGTGTCGGATTAGCGGGGGCTGCTGAGCTGTGGGCCATGCTTGAAAGCCAGGGTCAACAGCACGGCAAATGAACGGATCAGATGACTGTGTCGGAAAAGCCGAACAATGGACACAAGCACGACGGGGCCACCCTGAACACCAGGCCGTGAGTTCAGGACCAGGTGGGGGCTGCTGGGGTGTGGAGACGGGTCTGCCGAGGGAGCCTGCATACCGAGGTCCAGTCGGTGCAGATCTGCCACTCACTGCAGATCTTCAGCTGGCAGGTGCTGGTGGTCTCCGGCTTCTCCAGGTGCTGGCAGCGGTAGGGCTGCACCGTCAGGCTGCGGATGGCATACACCTGGCGGCACAGGACCTGGCAGTGCTGCATGCCCAGGCCACACGTTTCGCTGCACTCGGACCATTCTCCGATGTCCCAGCTGGCTCAGGAAGGAGAGAGCAAGAGGGCAGGTTACCCATGAGCAGTGAGATTCCAGCCACCATATGCAGTCAGCAGACTGACCACAGGTCATCCACAGCCCCCGGCTCTCCAGGGGAGATAACAGAGGGGGTGGGGGCACTCCTGAGGAGGGGCCTGCCCAGATGGTAGAATGACAGGAAATGGAGAAGGTGTATTTACCCACTTGGGAAAATAAAACTGACCCAAAGTTTAAACTGACCCAAAGTTTCGTCTGCCGGCCCCCTGGAACAGGAAGAGCTCTCCCAGCGTTCTTTAATTCTCACGAGTGCCTTGGCATCAGTTTCACACACCCTCCTTTGCACGGGTACTTTGTCACCCACAGCATGAGCTCAGGGTCCCAGCATTTGAATGTGACTCATCTTAATGACTGTGGTAGTGGGGGGTGGGGGTGATGCTTCCGTTCCTTTTCAGGTCCCTTCTCTGTTCCTTCTATAAATCTGCTCTGTACCACTCAATAACCCCCCCCCCCAACCCCCGAAGACCTCCCTCAAGGTCCCAGGCAGAGGTGGCTGCAATTGGATGGGTCTTTCTGTACCGGCAGCTTGCAGACCACACTGGTCCCACCAGATTCTCATTCTTTGCTGCCGCTTGCCTCGTGTTTCTTCCCAGGCGAATCCCTCAGCAATCTCATTTTACCAAAGGGGCCTTCGTGGGAGTGGGCTGACGTGCAAGGACCGCCAGGGCCCGTGTCTCCCCCACTGGCCACACAGACGGCATTCTCTGCAGACATAGCACGGTGTTTCCCAGGCAGGACACGACACCGACTCACAGCGACCCCATAGGGCAGGGAGAACTGCCCGTGTGGGTTTGTGAGACCGCCACTCTGTCTCTAAGCTCCCGTGGAGTGGCTGCTGCTTTTGAACTGCTAGCCTTATGGTTAGCAGCCTGATGAACAGCCCATGCCCCCACCAGGCCTCTCTTCTCCAGAGACTTAGACTGACCTATGTGGATTGGCTGGGTAGGCAGGCAGGAGGTGGAGCACACACCTTTCTCAAGTGTGGATGTTCTGCCTGAAAGGTCAAAATGGGCCCATGACACTGTGCCCACAGGGGGACTTTAGTTCAGAAGAATGTGCCAGCATCGCTCTATCAGCTGTAATGAATGGGCCCCAAGAAGACAGATGTCAACTACAGGAAAATCTATGCTGGGATAGTGGAGGTGGGGAGAGCGCAGGCATTAGTATCAAAGCTCTTGGTGCTTTATGTGCAGTTTCACCACAAACCTAAAAATGCTAGGTCTCTGACAAAAGATACAGGAGACCTCCCACTAAGGACCTTTTCATAAGCCCGGGCAGCATGACCTTGGCCGCCAAGAGGGCGTCTTATAAGGCTGGACAGGGAAAGATGTTGCAGGGCCCCTCCTCGGGGCCCGGCTTCATGCTGGGCTCACAGTAGCTCTCCGGGACCTCTTGCTGAGAGTTTCTGTTCACGCAGCGGAAAACAGGGTACTGCGATCCTGCAATGACAAGGACAGGGTTCCCGGGGTCGGCCTGCACATCTGAGCAATGGCCGTCTGGGAGGACGTGCCCAGTGGGGACATGAGAGCTGCTGTCCCCCTTTAACCCCATGCTGGCAGGCCGGGAAGGACTGAGAGAGGGCCGGGAGCATCCCCTCCCCGCTTTTTGAGGTGCATGTTCATGGGGACCATCCACTTCCACAGGTCTGCAGGTGAGACCCAGCTTCTGTCCTTAGAGCTGAAAGTCTCCTGTGGGCACAGTGCAGATGTGCTCTGAGGACAACACCAGCAGCCCTCAGAAAAGTTTCAAGAGAACAAGGGGATGAGGTGGGAAATATGAACTCAGTGTCATGGCTCCAGGTCTCCAGGGGGTCAGGCTGGGCCTCAGCGAGGGGTTGGCTTGGGGAAGTGTGTGTGTGTGTGTGTGTGTGTGTGTGTGTGCGTGCGTGTGCGCATGTGCTGGATGAAGAGCCCAGCAGATTGGCTTGGGGTTGCCAGGCATGTGTATTAGACAAAGTCATGCAGCCAAGGTGAAACTGAGGTCAGAAGAGTCAAGAAAGGCTCAAAAAGCAGCTGTTCTCCTTACCCCCTTCCAGGTCCCTCTCCTAAAAAATGGATCAAAGGTGTTTGAATCATTTGCTTGCAAGGGGTACAATGGGTTATGTGTTGGGATGCTAACCTTGAGGTCAGTAGTTCGAAACCACCAGCCCTGCTGGGGATCAACCTGAGGCTTCCTGCTTCTGTAAAGACTTCCAGTCTTGGAAACCCACAAGGGCCGTTTTACCCTGGCTGATGGGGTTGCTGTGAATCAGAATTGCCTGAATGGCAGTACATTCAGGGATAGGACTAGTTCCTGTTCATTCCTGCAAGTAGTAAAAACCCACTGCCACAGCGTCAGTTCATAAAAACAAAAGGCAACTGCATGCGACAGAGTCCATCTGCCCACCCACCAGGGTTCTGAGGCCGAAGCTTATGTGAGCTGACTGCCCCATCCTTCTTCTGCAGCGTCGCTGGGGATTTGAACTGCTGACCTCTCAGTCAGCAGCCCAGCACTTAACCCACGGGGCCCACAGACTTCTTCCTCTCCAGTCTGACTCACTGTTCTGACCCATCATGATCCCGTAGGAGATAGCACTGCCTCTGTGGGTTTCTGAGACTCCAAATCTGCACGGAAGCAGTAAGCAGCTGATGATTTTGAACTGCTGACCTTGCGGTTAGAAGCCCCAGGCATAACCGCTCTGTCTGCAGGGTTTCTCTTCTGCAGTATCAGCAGGTGCTGATGTGTTAGGACCGCGGTGTGGGTGCTTTCTGTGTCATAGGTAGGACTCACTGGATGGCAGCGGATAGCAAGTGAGAGATTAGATCACAAGTGCCGAGGTTCAAAGCCTACACACCAGTCTCATGGACTCAGGAAGGAGAAATTTATTTTGGATAAAATCAGACTTTAGTAAGGAGAATTTTCAGTTCTCAATGAAATAAAATGATGACTCAATGCTAACTTCCCTCTGCTGCCACCCGCTGGCAGCAATGAGGCGTTAACAGTGGGTGTTCATTATTTTTATTTATTTAATCATGTTATTGGGGGCTCTTGCAGCTCTTGTTCATACATCAATTGTATCAAGCAGATTTTTTACATGTTGCCATCATCCTTTTCAAAAACAACTTTTACTTGAGCTCTGGGTACCAGCTCTTCATTTTCCCCTCCCTCCCTCTCTCCCCTCACCCTCATGAACCTGTGATAAGTCTTAATTATTATTTTCATATCTTACCACTGTATCCCTTCACCCATGCTTCTGTTGTC
>PVJH01024819.1:0-32532 GCA_004026705.1 Nesogale talazaci | reverse complement strand
CAGTGCTACTTGACTTATGACTTCTCTGTGGCAGGGAGACCTGCATGCAGGCAAGTGTCCTTAAGGAGGCAAGGTCTGCTCCCCCTTCCTGTTTTCTCTTCCCTGCTGGCTGCAAGGCAGACTCCATAGTCCTCTTGGGCTGTGAAGTAGAAATCAAAGCCAAAGCAAACCTACTGCCATCTAGCCTTTGGTACCTGCAGGTCAGAGCAGAACTGCTTCGGAGGGATTTCTAGACTCTAATTCTTGACAGGAGCAGATGTCTCCATCATTTTCCCACAGAGAGGCTGGTGGGTTTGAACTGTTGGCCTCCAGGACAGCAGCCCAATGCCTAGTCCACTGTCCCACCAGGGATCCTTTGTACAGCAGAATCCCAGATGAAAGTTAAAATGACTGCAGTAACAGGGCAAAGCCATGGCAACAATTTCCAGACAAAAGGACCTTGTGAAAATTCTGGGAAGGAAAAAAAAAAAAAAGTAAAAAGGGCTGAGCCCCGGTGGCGTAGTGGTTGTGTGCGAGACTGCGACCCACTGGGACAGAGGTTCAATTCCAGCAGTGGGGCTGGGTCTCCTGCTCCCACCACCGGAGAGCAGTGATGCAAAAAAAAAAAAAAAAATTCTGGGAAGGAGCAATTCCAAATCCCAGAGTTAAACTCATTGCTACTGAGTCGATTCTGACTCACGGCATTCCTGGAGGCAGTGTAGACCTGTGTCTTTCTGAGATGGTCACTCTTCACAGACCCGGGAAGCCTCATCCTCCCTCCACCTCCTGACCTGTGGTTAGCAGCCCCACTCATTGGTCACCCACCACTCCAGCAGGACACCTGGAAAGGAGAAATTCTCAACCTCTGAGCTCACGGCCATCGAGTCCACGCTGACTCATAACAAGCTTATAGTCAGGGTAAAAGTGCCCATGTGGGTTTCCGAGATGGTATCTCCTTTATCAGAACAGAAAGTTTCAACAAAGAACTAAAAATATATCATTATAAATGAGGGAGAATGCAGAGTGGGGACCCAAAGCCCATCTGTAGGCAACTGGACATCCCCGTACAGAAGGGCTGCAAGGAGGAGACGAGCCATCAGGGTGCAGGGCAGCACCAATGAAATATGCCACTTTCCTCTAGTTCTTTAATGCTTCCTCCCCTCCAGTCTCATGATCCCAATTCTACCTTAAAAATCCAGCTAGACCAGAGGATGTATGCTGGAATCAGAAACATGGGGAATTCAGGACAGATGATCCCTTCAGGACCAGGGGTGAGAATGGTGATACCGGGAGGGTGGAAGGAAGATAGAGTGGAAAGGGGGGAGCCGATTTGAGGGCTCTACATATGGCCTCCTCCCTGGGGTACGGCCAACAGGGAAGTGGGTGAAGGGAGATATCAGGCAGTATAGGATATGACAAAATAATAATAGTTTATAAATTATCGAGGGTTCATGGGGGAGGGAGAAAGGAGGAGAGGAAGGGGGGAGTATGAGGAGCTGATACCAGGGGCTTAAGTGGAAAGAAAATGTTTTGAGAGTGATGATGGCAACAAGCGTACAGATGTCCTTTGCAGACCATGGCTGGACATAGCGATTGTGATGGGAGTTGTATGAGCCCCCAGTAAAATGATTTTAACAAAAAATAAAAAGGAGTCGGAAGCCTCATTCTCCTCCCGAGGGGGGGCAGGTGGTTGTGAGCTGTGGAGTTTGTGGTTAAGAGCCCAACTCGTCACCATGACCCCCAACTCCTGTGGTTAAATAAGATGCCGTTGTTCTAAATGTTTGATCCAACCCTTAGACGCTGTTAATGACTGCCACAGACAAATCGTTCCGCCATTGATCGACTTATTGAGTAAGGGCCACGAGACAAGCCCTGTGCTGAGCCCTGGGGACGACGGAGCCAGACACGGGGTACCTCGAGAGAGCCAGGCCCTCTCGGGTCATCGTTAGCCCTCCCAGCATGCTTAGAGCTCGGTGCACACGCTACAGTCTTGTGACAGTGACCTCCTGTTGAGAGGAGAGGGAATTCATGCATAAAAAAAATAACGCCTGCCTCTCCGTCTGAACTCTCAGACAAACATCGCAGACACATGGGGACACCCACTCTGCCCAACCATTCGGAAGTTTCTTGTGCAACGCAATGGACACTTCCCACACCATCTGGCACTTTGAGGTGTTCATCCAAGAGAAAAGAGAACACCCCACCCTCCCCCCGACACATGAAGGTTCGATATCCTGAGAAGATTTCTACAAAGTGGCTTCAAATTGAAAGCCGTCCCCAAATGCCTATTCACGGGAGACTGGGTGAGCAGCAAGTAGCCTGTGCATACCAAGGGAGACTGGTCAAATGACACATGATCTGCACAGCCACTTGGCTGACTCTCGGCGTCCTGGTCCTTCCTTGTTGAAAGAGCCTGGGCACCAGCTACAGCCTGTGAGGGTTCATCGAGGGGAAAGCTTGGGTGGAGGTGAGTCCGCAGAGAGCAGACTGTGTGCTAACTAGGGCATCTGACTGCAGGGGATGACAGGTTAACCTGGGAGAGTGATGAAGAGTCTCTTCTTGGTTTTAATGGTGGTTCCATGACGGCCTATATCGATCAAAACTCATTAAATTATGCACTGGGTGGTTTTGCTCTATGTAAATCGCACCTCCATAAAACCGCTGTAAAACAGGGAACAACACTGTCTCTGAATTAATGGGGGGAAATAACCTCTGCTCGTACACAGCCATAATAGATGCATTATGTTTCCTAAAGAAGTGAAATCACATAGCCGCACTCCCTAGCTAGCAAGATCAACTGCTCTTTGGATCCGAAGCACAAAGGGAAAGCAGGGGCTGAAACACGGACCTGCCAGCTCTGGAAATGGGACTTCAGTCCTGAGGAGGAAAAAGGAGTGCCCAGTGAGCTCTGTGATCGGAAAGTAGGGCTTACCACTTGAATCTTAGACAGGAGGAGGGAGCAGAACCAGGGATCAGAGCCAAGTCATCCAGACCCATTGACTGTGTCCCTAACATCTTGGTATTGCCCAAAGCTGAGAATTTGGCGTCACTAAGAGGAAGCCTGGTTTGGGGCTGGGACCCTCAGAAGGAGGGTTTCTGACAAGCACAGAGTCAAAAAGGATGGAGGAAAATTCTTTTGAAATGTGTACAATGTATTTAAGAATGTCCATGATAATAGTCCAGATGAAATAGAGATTAAATATTTAGGAGATGATGGTTGAGATTTGTTTTAGAATCAAGTAGTACTCTGATGGAAAACACATGCCAAGTGCTGAACAGGCTAATTAGAATGGAGAGCCAATCGGAAGCTTGGTAGTGACACTATTAAGAGGAAAATCTTAGCTGTTACAAGAGAATAAACACAAATCGGGTACCAAAGAACTACAGGTGGACAGACCACAAACTTCCCTCTGGCAACAATGGATTTTCCAACAGGGGAATGGAATCCTGAACATGCAGAGGGAAGAATACTATCCACGGACTTCCATGGGGAGCCAGAGGACCATTCAAGGAGGGGGCATCTTGAGATTTCCATAGATCGAGAGGGTTTACCACGCCTACCAACCCTTCAGCGGGCACAGATGGCCCCACACCGACCACGTTTCTTGCCCTCTGTTGAACATAGGGTCATTGTGAGAAGGATCAATTTGATGGAACCTAATAGCCACAGCCATCACAGAAACAATGAAGGAGACTGAAGCGAAGCATTCAGTACAGACGTTTGTCAAAGACTGGATTTTTGGTGATGAAAAAAAAAAACAGAATAAAAATCGTAGATAGTAAGAAGAGGTCAGGGATACTTTAATTGGTTGTTGTTGTTGTTGTTGTTGTTGTTGTTGTTGTTGTTGTTGTTGTTAGGGGTTGTCTAGTTGGTTGCAACTCACAGCAGCCTTATGTACAACAGAACAAAACCCTGTCCTGATCTGCTCTAGCCCCTTCTTATGTCTGAGCCCATTGTTACAACCACTGTCATTCCATCTCCGTGAGGCTCTTCCTCTTTTACTCTGTTCCTCCCCTTGACCAAGCACAATGTCCTTCTCCAGAGATGGACAGAAAGTCCAAAAGTTATGTGAGACGAGATCTTGCCATCCTTGTCTCGAATGAGCATGCTGGCTGTACTTCTTCCAAGACTGTGTCAGTCCGGGTGGATGCGAGAAACAAATCCATAGATATGCATATGGATATAAGGGGGTAAGGTTTATATACACAAAGAATAGGAGATTAAGAAAGCATCCCAATCGAGTCCAGTTCAAAATCCTAAGTCCAATATTAGCCCATATGCCTGATACTAGTCTGTAATGTCTCCTTGCAACTCACAAAGTCCCAGGCCAGTGGGTGCAGAAGCCCAGCGCTGGCAGGGGTCTCTCCATGGCTCCTCGCTTCCAGGGCTCAGGGTCCATCAACAGCATTCAGTGGTGGTCGAGGCAACTCAGTGCTGACAGGGTTCTCCATGTGGCTTCTCCAGCTTCAGAGGTCTGGTTCCAGCAAGGTAAGGCCATGTGGCTTCTCCTCTGGCTCCTTCAGCTCCTCAGACCCTGCCACCTTGTCTCGTCTCTGAGACTGACTCCCAACAACTGGGGAGATGGCTTCTCATCTCCAAAAGGGAAATATCGCAAGATTTCCCAGAAGTCTCAGGAGAAATCCATGCCCACACAGAGGCCTCATTGGCTACTCAATGGCTATCTCCAGATGAACAGGCCAGACTCCACCCCTACATCTCAATCACGACATTAACATAGGCACATGACTGCCACAAAGACAGATCTGTTTGATCTTTTGGCAGTCCATGGGGCTTTCAAAATTCTTTGCCAACCCCACAGTTCAAAGGCATCCGTGCTTCTTTGGTCTTCCCTATACTATGTCCAACTTTCACATGCCTACGAGGCCATTGAAAATATCACAGCGAGGGCTGAGCCCCGGTGGCGTAGTGGTTGTGCGCAGGACTGCGGCGCACTGGGACGGAGGTTCAATTCCAGCAGTGGGGCTGGGCCTCCTACTCCCACCGCCGGAGAGCAGTGATGCCCCCCAAAAAAACCAAAAAAACAAAACAAAACAAAAAAACACACAAAAAGAAAATATCACGGCGCACCTCAGTCCTCAAAGTCACATCCTTGCTTTTCAAGACTTGAAAGAGTTCTTGTGCTGCAGATTTATCCAATCCAATGTGACCTGTGATCGCTTGACTGCTGCTTCCATGAGTATTGATTGTGGATCCAAGCAAGATGAAGTCCTTGACACCTTCAGCCTTTTCTCCGTTTACATGATATTCCCTACTGATCTAACTGTGAGGATTTGGGTCATCTTCACATTGACCAAATGGCAGTAACAGATGCTTACTTCTGTTCCATTGACACACTGAAGGCTAGGGTCCTTGATCTTCACCAGCAAGTGCTTCAAACCCTCTTTACTTTTGACAAGCACAGTTGTGTCACCTGCATACCACAAGTTGTTAATCAGCCTTCCTCCAATCTTATACCACATTCTTCTTCATCGAATCCAGCTTTTCTGATGATAGTCTCAGCATACCGATTGAATAAGTAGGGTGAGGGGATACAACCCTTGACATACATCTTTCCTGATTTTTTTAAACCATACACTATCCTCTTGTTCTGTTCACACAAATGCCTTTTGATCCCATGAACTGGTTCCTTAGGAGCACAATGATGTGTTCAGAAATTCACATTCTTCTTAAGGATCACAGAGGGACCTTGGCTGAAAGTAGAGAATAACATGTTTACTTCTTTTTCATTGAGTCTGCCTTTGTACCATAAACCGATTCATTTGACATTAGCCATGATATCCCTTGCTCCACAATCTCTTCAGAATCCAGCCTGAAATCCTAGCAGCTCCCTATCCCTGTATTGCCGCAATCATTGTTGGATAAGTAAAAAAAAAACAAAAAACTTATTTGCATGTGATATCAATGACATTGTTCTCGAATTTGCACATCCTGTTGGGTCTCCATTCTTTGGAATGGGTGCAAATATGATCCCCGTCCGGTTGGTTGGCTGTGTTGCTGTCTTCCAAATTTCTTGGCCTAGATGAGTGAGTGCTTCTGGTGTCTCATCATCTTGTTGAAACATTTCAAGTGGTGTTTCACCCATTCCTGGAGCCTTGCTTTGGCTAGTGCTTTCTGTGAAGCTTGCTCGTCTTCCTTCAGTACTGTTGGTTCTTGCTCATATGCATCCTCTTCGCATGGTGGCGTGTCGACTCGTTCTGTGTGGTCCCGTGACTGGAATCTTTCTTTTGATGCTTCCTGCCTCGTTCGGTATTTTGTCCATAGAATCTTTCAATGTGGCAAATTGCAGCTTCAGTATTTTCTTGAGTTCTTTCTGTCCACGTTCTGCTGAGCATGTTCTCCTTTTTTTGGTTGACTCACCCTAGGTCTTTGCACATTTTGTTATAATAATTTACTTTGTCTTCTCGAGCTTCCCTTTGCAATTTTCTGTTCAATTCCTTGGCTTCATCATTTCTCATCTCTTCTGACATCCACTTTGATCTTTTCTTTCTTTCTTGTCTCTGAATGACCCTTTTCCCCTTCATGTTTGATGCCCTTGGCGCCATCTCACAGCTCACCTGGCTTCCTGTCATTGGTGTTTCATGCAGCAAATCTGTGTTTGAGAGGCTCGCACGGTTCTGTTGGGCTAGACTGGACATCGTATTGTGGCTCTTGTGGACTTGTTTTCATTGATTTCAACTTCAACCTGAATGTCCATAGGAGCAATAAGGATCTGCTCCACAGTTGGAGTCCTGGTCTGGTTTTACTTGCTTCTCCTTTTCTTTCCACAGATATGATCAATTTGATTCCTGTGTATTCCATCTGGGGGCAGCCCACATGTATACCACATGTATAGTTGCCTTCTGTGTTGCTGAAAAGAGGTATTTGTGATGAAGTTCTTCGTTTTACAAAATTCTATCATGTGATCTCCAGATTTGTTTCTATCACCAAGACCAGTTTCTCAAACTAGGGTTCCTTTCTCTTTGTTTCCAACTTTTGTATTCTAGTTACTGCATATGTTTGAGTATAAGCCAGATTTTTCAACATATTTTTAATGCAGTTTTTGTTGGTAAAATTAAGTTCCTTGGTGGATATTTGGATCAGCTTATACTCGAGTATACACGGTACCAATAGTTATCAATGCATCCTGATTGCTTGTGTGATCAATTTCAGACTGACAACATTGGTAGAATTCTTCAGTCTCTGCATCACTAACTTGGGCGGTTGATGCATAAATTAGAATGATAGTGGTAGTGATTGGATTTCCTTGTATGCTGATAGACATTATCCCACACTTCAAGAAAGCTCTTGAAATGCCCTTTTTGACTATGAATGTACCACTATTCCCCTTGATGATGTCATTCCCAGCATGGCAAACCACCTGATTTTCCGATTCAGAATGACCCATACCAGTCCATTTCCACTCACTAAGGTCTAGAATATAAATCTTTTGCATGCCATTTCATTTCTAACGACCTTCTGTTTCCCTAGATGAATATTTTGTACATTCCAAGTGCCAATTATTAATTGATGTCTGCAGCTGTTTCTTCTCGACTTGAGTCATGCCCCTTCAGCAAACGAATGTCTCAAAGACTTCACTCCTGACAGCCCCATCGGTGCCGTTTACCCGAGTTGAGAAGGCAGTTCTTTCTCAGTCATATTCTGAATGCCTCCTGGCCTGAAGGGCTCACCTCCTGACACTCTCTCTCTCTGACAATGTTCTGCTCTATTCAGTAGATGTTAAGTATCTGGCAATGTTTTCAAGCTAGCCATAAAGTTCTCAGTGGCTAATTCTTCAGATGTGGACAGTGTATTCCTTCTTCATAGTCTGTTCTTAGACTGGAAACTTTCAGTATCACAGCAACTTATGAATCACCACAGTATGACAAACTGACAGACAAAGGGTGCTTGCTGTATGCTAAAAGGGTTGGCTTGTTCAAGAGGAAAATAGAAACGTGTGCTGAATAACTTTATACTACTAGGAAAATATAGCGTTCAGTATCTTAGAAATGAAAGTGAAAACAATTTGGAGGGGGGCATCACTGCCCTCTAGTGGGAGTAGGAGGCCCAGCCTTGCTCCTGGAGAGCTGCTGCTGGATTTGAACCGCCAACCCAGTGGGCCGCAGTCCCACACACAACCACTACGCCATCAGGGCTCAGCCCCCCCAAAATTTTTTTTAAAAGAAATGAAAGTGAAACCACTAAAATAAATATGATTTGTAGCCTTTAATTAATGATAAAGAGAGGGAGTGGGTGGTAAGGTCAAAATTCAGAAAAGAAGAAAACCTTTAAAAAGTAAATACATATGCCATATCCCCATGCCAAATGTGGTAATAGAAATACATGTACAAAAAAGGAGGGTATAAAATAAGTCTAAAGAGATCGGTAATCACAGTGAATGTGAATGAATCAAGTTATCTATTAAAAACAAAGGCTATCAGGTGAGATTTCTGAAGAATCAGAAATCAACCATAAGCCATGTATGAGGTGAGATAATGACAGAAATGTGGAGAGACTGAAAAAGGGATTCCAGGCAAATGCTAATAACCAAAAGAAAACTCGCCTAAAGAGGTCAATATCGGGCAATTCAGCATGTCAGGAAAAAGTACCACTAGCGTTAAAGCAGGTCATTGTCTGCCTGACAAAAGGCAGGATCCCACGAAGAAGGCGAAGACTCGTGGCCTTAAAGCGGTCCCTGGCATTTGGGTGAAGTCCTTTCACAACTACGTTTCCTCAAGGATTGAGTGTTCATTAGCCCGAATCCTCACATAGGCCCAACTCCCTTAATATGGAAAACGCTGAGACATTCGGACAAAGGAAGATGAAAAATAAGGTTGCTTACTAAATTATTAACCATCGAGCTATAGGCTAAATCAACATAACTGCAGCCAGTACAATAAAGGCCCGGCGTGCCCTAAATCATGTGCAGCACATTTGCATATTAAATTAGACCAGCTCTGTGGATGCAGCCTAGAAAATGTCCTTTATTAAAATGTGCCCAGAGTTAACACTTTCAGGCATCAGGTCCATGTGGATCCAGATGCACCCCCACCCACCTAGCCTCCTCCTGCTTGGGGGCGGAGTTCCGGGTGCAGGGGCTTCGGAGGCTTGAGAAGGTTGGGGCACTTGACAGAAAGCCACTCGTGCTGACCTTGTGGTCAAGAAAGAGAAATGAGCTGGACGAAGTACAATCAGGTAGATTTGTCTTGGCCCTCAGAGGGCAACTGATGAATAGCAGGAGAAGAGCTGTTAATTGCAGAGTTCTAGAACCCAGGCTCAAAGCCCACACCCGTCATTCGCTTACCAGAGGGGTGACCTTGGGCGGGTGCCTTTGTTTTGTGTTTAAATTGCTCTGGACATCTGCCTCCCCAGAAAATGACAGTTGTCTGTTTCAAGGATTGGTCTGGGGATTAAATGAGATAATTTATGCAAAGCACTTGGCACACAGTAAGCTCTCAAGAAAGTGGGGGGGGGGAGGCTTCCCATTCGAGAGAGTAGGGAGATGGCTTCTGAGCCATCTCCAGGTTTGGGTTGAATTCAACAGCTCTGAAAGCTCAGACTCCAATGTGGACTGCAGTATTAGCACGTGTCAATATTGAAGGAGAAGATAGTTCTGCTCCACTTAGCACTAGTCAGATCCCACCTTGAGTCGGGCTTCCATTTCTGGGAGCCATGTTGTCATAGATCAGTGCTCCTCAAGCTGTGGTTCCCCAGACAAGCTGCAGCAGCAGCAGCATCTGGGGATTGATTAAAAACACAAATTATTGGGCCTTGCTCCAGTCCTACTGAACCAGAAACGGTGGGGACAGGGCCCAGCCATTTCCATTGTCCACAGGCTCGTACTACTACACATTGGCGTGATTCTGATGCCTGCTGCAGTCTGAGGACCACCCACCTACACGGACTGACCCGAGAGAGTAGGTCAAGGACTTTGAGTCGTGCCTCTTGAGGCCAGTGATGGGGCTGGCCTTTAAGAAGTGATGGTTTGACCCATCTACAGCGGGTTCAGGAGGGCAAAGGGGCGGGTTTGTTTCCTTGGGTCCCCTCGGACAGCTGGGAACAAGGCTGGAAAGCACCGAGAAGCAGAAACAGTGCCAACCCAACTAAGCTCCCTGCATCTGGTGGGTTCCCACCCGTGGCAACCCCCAGATAGACCAGCACCGCCCACCCCCACCCCCCACCCGCCGCTGCCCCTGTGGGTCTCCAAGGCTGTCCCTGCCTAGAGGAGCGGAAAGCCTCGTCTTTCGTCCACGGAGCGCCAGGTGGTTTCGAACCGCTGACCTGGAGGTTAGCAGCCCAGTTCACTAGGTCACCAGAGTGAATCAGAAAATCGTTTCCTTGACTGCAAGGAACAGACGACGGGCTCGACTCACCCAAACAGGAAGGCATTTCTGGATTCCTAGCAAAGCTCCACAGGACGGGCATTCTCTGGTCAGTGCATTCACCACATCGACCAAGTCTTCAAAGGCCCCGGCGTTTACTGTCTTCACACCTTTCTGCCCTGGCCTGTGGGTGAGCAGGGCTCCTCATGACTGCCCATGTGGGGACAAAAGGGAAAATCCCAGCCTGATATCCCCAGGCACCCAGAAGCACCTTCTTAACTTTGAAGGTTAAGAAATCTTGTTCCCTAGGCACTGCCCTTTGCCCCCACCAGGAAGCCCCTCAGAGCTCATTGGCCACCACCAGGTCACATGATGCTTCTTGAGCCAATGTCTGGCAGCCATCAGGGAATCGCCAGGACTGGCTTTCACGAGGGTTAATTAACCTCATCTGTGCCCACGACCCCTCTGACAGCCTGGGGCTGCCAATGGTCGTCTCACCACCGACAATAAAATGATAGGATTAGGAAGGGCAAAATTCTGTGAAAATGCTGTTTTCAAAATGTCTTTTAAAGTGTTAATAAGGAACGGATGCTTCCTCAGTGGTGCCTTCTATAACAAAATCTAGCAGCAGGCCTAATCACCATCATTTCAAAATTGAGATGAGCAGAGAGATGCTATTCTGAGATAGCGGCAGCCACTGTTGGTGAGACGAGAACCGGGTGCTCTCTATTGTGGGGAAAGTCAGAAGCATGACAAGCACTGCCACCGCCGCTGCTGCTGCTTTCAGAACAGGGGATGCTCAGTTGCCACTAGAGCTTAGTCCACATAAAGAAAGGGGCTGCCGCTCCTCTTCTTCCCACTTGTGAATTCCTTGACTTCCATCCAGGGCCTTCTTGGGAAAGGGCCAGGGCGCGTGTGGACTTTGTGGGAAGAACCTGGAACTTGGCTTAGACTGATCAAGATTCACTCTGAGAGCTGGGCACCCACTAGACTTTTCTGAGACAAGTGCCCTTAAAGTAATACAGGCCTGTGGGCTCAGGGAAGAGAAATAGAAGGGGTGCTGGGGAGCGCGTGGGCGAGGGGTGGGAGAAGAGTGGGGTGGGCACGGTGGCAGGGTCTGCTCCTGGGAGGACCGACCGGCCGAGAGCTTGCTTAGGACGTGCTTCTCCTCCCTGGAGGACGAGCCGTTGTCAAGGGGATGCAGACAGCAGATGGTGCATCTCCAGGATTCCTGCCAATCTTGGCGTGTCTTCATCTCCCCCATCTTATTTACTTTTGTTTCCTGATTGGCTTTCTTTAAATATTTATATATGTTTTAAGTACATATGTGGTACTTGCCCTTTATAAAACATTCAGCCTATTTGGGGATAGTCCTTCTTATCCCACTCCTCACCCAAGGGTCCACGGCTCTCAGCTTGACGAGAGATGGGAGTTCTTTTCAGACAATTTGTTGTGCACAATCAATATCCCCAAACCTCTCCAACTTGTGTTAGCAATGCAGAGTCCCAGGCCAGGTTCCCCTTCTGCACGCTCCCTGCTGGTAAAAGAGAGGAGGTCTGAGGGGACCCAAGACTTAATCTCCAGTGCCCCCTTCTACTCTCCAAGGAAACTGGAGATTCAAACAGGGGAGGTATTCCTAAAACCACACACCTCAATGTGACAGAATTGGGACTTGAACTCATGCCTATCGGATCCTAAAGCCCGTGCTTTAAAGGCTGTACCTGGAGGTGACTAAACCAAGAAATACCAAACCCTTTGTGGTTGAGTGGATTCCGACTTGTTATCCGACTGGTGCCTTAGGTTATGTAGCAGAACGGAACTCTCCAGGGTTTTCTTGGACATAATCTGTACAGAAGCAAATTGCCTGGCCTTTCTTCCACGGCACCACCAAGTGGCTTTGAACCACCCACCTTTAGATGAATAGTTGAGCACACACCATTGTCACCACCTAGAACCCTGGTGGCGGAGTCGTTACATGTTGGGCTGTGTAAATCTCTCCGGGAGATGTCAGCTTTGTTTTCCTCCTGCGGAGCTGCTGGTTGGTTCGGATCACTGACTTTGTGGTTAGTGAGGAGTTGAAAGATAACAGAATGTCTCTGGGGAATTTTTGAAGGCTGTGTGTGTCAAGGACTTAAAAATGACCAAAATAATAATAATGCTTGAATCGCTAAAACTTTCACAGAGGACCTCAGACATAGATTTAAAAGTGACTTAGGAAATACTGGACACATCCATTTTAAAGTTAAAAATAAGACAAAGATGTTCTGAGGTGCTGTAGCATAGTCCTAGAGGGGCTTGCCAATGCGATTAGACAAAAGAATGGATATAAGATGTACAGATTGGACAGAAATAAGGAAGAGGACCCGTCTTATAGACATGATTGACCTGAAGAAAAAAAATCTATTACAATAATAGGAAGCCAATAAAGTGACTAGGTATACAAATTAAAATAATGAAACCAATATCTCACATTTATATAAAAATCCACTCACTAAAAGATATAACCACCAAAACCCCATTTATAATTATCTCCAAACTCACTAAGTTAATGTTTAGGAACCAATTCAGTAAAATAGCATGCAAGATAATTTTACAGTGTTCTCATTTCTTTCAATATAGTATTACAAAAGTTGAAAACCATACATAAAAGTTAAAATGATTACACAGAAAACAGCAGAGTACTCACTCACCATCACCATTCTGTTATATTTCTCCTCCCCACTCCCCATCTGTCTGTCTGTCTGTCTGTCATACTGTGGTAGCTTTGTGTTGTTATGGGTAACTGTCACCAATATTTTACACGAGTAGAATCACCTATGGTGAGCTGGCTTTAGCGGTGCCTTCAGACTAATACAGACTAGGAAGAAAAACCTGGCAATCTACCTTGGAAAATTAGTCAACGAAAACCTTACACATCACAGCAGAACATTGTCCAACTAGCTGGCTTCAGCGCTGTGATCAGAGGGATCAATTGCTGGAGAAAGGTATCCTGTTTCGGAAGGTAGAGGGGCGAGGGAGTGTCTGCATTGTCACAAGAGCTACAATGATGCTTGATAATAAAACATCATCACAAATATGTAAGTTGTTACCATGTCGATTTATGAGCTTAATATGATCTCAACTAAAATAGTGGAGCTTTAAAAAATTAGACAAGATGATTCTAAAATTCATTAAAAAAAGGTAATGAAGAGGATTCAAGGAAGTTGTGGAAACAAAAAAATCAAAGGAGAGAAGATTGGAGAACTGTCTCAGAATTTAATAAAATATATTGTAAAGCTATAATAATCAAATCAGTGTGGTATGGACCAATAACTGAAATCACAAGAATAGAAAGGGATATTGAAGTAAGTGAAGCTTTAAAATAAAATAATGGCATATCAAATTAGTGAAGGGTAGAGGAAGAAATGACATTAAGAAAAGAAATAGATAGTGAAGAAAAAATTGGACTCCTACTTCAGATCTTTTTATCTATTTTTTCCTGCTTCAGAGCTTAAAGCAATTTAAGTGTTTAAAGAGGCACCATTTAAAGGTGAAAAGGGCCAACTATAAATAAAGGTTGCTAGACAAGAACATGACAAAATTTAAAAATTTTATCTCAGCAGACAAACCATTCACAAAAATTAAATAGGACACTGAAATGGTGAGATAAAATACTAGTCACTCTAAGCTATGTAAATATATACATATATATTTAACAATAATGTTTTGAATTGGCATCAAGCAGCAAAAGCAAAGTCAAAAGGTACACACAAGACCAAGAGAAGTACTTGCATTCTTACAAAAAGCATAACTCCCTGACTTCAAGTTGATGTCATCTCACAGTGACCTTCTAGGACAGAGTGGAACTAACTGCCTCTGTGGGTTTTTGAGATGTAACCCTTTTGTGGGAATAGAAAGCCTCATCATCTTCCTTTCACAGTGGGTTTGGACCGCTGACTTCCCTGGGAGTGACTGTGTAATCCACTACGCTACCCGGGCTCTTACAAATCGACGTGTTAACCAGTAAGCCAATAAAAAACCCAGGAACTGATGCTGAAGTTAGCTCACAGAAAAGCCGAAAAAACCCTACCCAGCTGACTGCCATCGGGGCAATGACGACTCATAGGAAGCCTGTAGGTGGAGGTACAGCTGCCCCTGTCGAATTTCGAAGACTAACTGCTGACAGGAGCTGGAAGCCGTGGCTTTCTCCCATGGAGTGGCTGATGGTTTCCCATGGCTGTTGGGGTTAGCAGCCCAGCACATCACCCTAGCCCACCAGATCTCACTTAAAAGGGAGTAAAGATGGTCCTTAAGCTCACCAAAGAGGCTCTGTCCCACTCATCGGGAAAATGTAAGTGAAGACCGCAAGAAGATCCCCTTTTAACCAGTAGCTTGATCAAGTTCAAACGTTTGATAAGGTCGCTGGAGAGAATGGAGGAAAGGGGAGACAGGTGCTTTCTCTCTCTTTCACACGCAACTTAGAGGAACATACACTACCCCCAACGTCGGCGGAGAGCGATTTGGCAACATCTAAAACGTGCAACTCTTTGACCCAGCAATTCTGAGTTCTAAATATTTCTTCTACTGGCATATGGGCCTATTGACAAGGGTGTGTCAAAAAGGATGGCTGCTAGGGTCCCAGGTGGGCCTGGGTGCCTGAGTTGATCCGGGACATTTCAACGTGTCTGTGTGGGCAATGGGTGGCTGCAAACACATGCAGTAACTGCTTGTCTTTGTCTCACTGGAGCACTTACAAAACATGATCCACTCACTCCCAAGCCTTCCAAGGGGATCTGCTGGGCCAGTTAAAACCAAGGCAGGCAAAATCAATAATAAAATCAAGGTACGGAGGTTATGGAAACTATTTTGGTAATTCCAGTGGGGAAACCTTGCTGAAGCTTCCTAAAGGATACAGGATGATCATGGAGGGTTATTATGAAAGGATTTTAAGAAAATTGAAAACAGCATCAGTTAAAAAAAAGAGAGAGAGAGAAGTCAGGAAAATGGTTTCCATCCTGGCAATGTACCTGCTCACTCTTTGAGGGTAGCAAGGACTGTCTTAGGAGGCTTTCCTTGGGAAAGTTCCCCCCACTCATCCTCCAGCCCTGTTCTCACCTTCAGACTTTCTTTGTGTTCCCTTAATGCAAATGACATGGAAAGGAAGCCTCATTTCAGTCCTTCAAGGATACAAACACTACCTTTTTGACATGCTGTAAAATAAAGCGTGCAGAATTCTGCGGGGAAGAGTTAGAGGAGAGAAACATCGCCTTCAGGGGTGTATAAACCTAGATGGAGGATGTGTCAAGAATCAATCGCTTTGTGTTTTGATATTTTTGTTTAATAAAGGTTCTATGATTCATAGCAGATTTGGATAGATTTAAAAGCAAGAAAATTTACTGCAATGTTGTTCATAATAGCACAAGATTAGAAAATACTAAATTAATGGGATAGTCTACAGCAGTGGTTCTCAACCTTCCTAAAGTCGTGACCCTTTATTACCGTTCCTCATGTTGTAGTGACCCCACCCCCACCCCAACCATGAAATTATTTTTTCTGTTTTTTTTTGGGGGGGGCATTACTGGCCTCTGGGTAGGAATAGGAGACCCAGCCTTTGCTCCTGTGGAGCCACTGCTGGAATTGAACCTCCATCCCAGTGGGCCGCAGTCCTGCGCACAACCACTACGCCACCGGGGCTCAGCCCCCATGAAATTATTTTTGTTGCTATTTCATAACTGTAATTCTGCTACTGCTATGAATCTGACAACCCCTGTGAAAGGGTCATTCAACCCCCAAAGGGGTCGCAACCCAGAGGTTGAGAACCCCTGGTCTACAGGTACTAAAAAGTCAACATGAAATCATCGCCAAGATTACACCCTCTTCTCACCACCACGGGATACATGCATCACGTACTCATGGTCATGGTTAGTCACCAGAGACTGTGTCAATCAGCGTTATGCAAAAAAGGGAGATGGTCATAACAGATTTTATAAATGGAGGATGACAACATCCTTACATAGATGCCAAACTACATCATCGCACAATTCCCAAATTGTATCATTTTATAGCTGCCAAACTACTGAGAATCATGGCCCAGCAAGTTGACACATAGCCTTAACCAGCACAGCCAGGGTTCTCTCGCCTACCACTTGCATGTTCACAACTGCCAGACATAAGTCACTAATGCACAAAGTTAGTTGGAAGGTCATTTTTCACGACTGTCTCAAATGCAAAATATCTGATAACAAGATGGTTGGAAAGTGAGAAATCGCTAGTGTTAGCTGGAAAAAGCAAGGCGCAGCACAATGTGTCTAACATGCTACTGTCTATCTGTGAGCTTGACCCTCACCCCCTCCCACATCCACCCACACTGGCTAACGTACATATGTGAGAGGTATCCCCCAAAATCGAAATTTCCCCCCAAAGCTATGTATTAATTTTTTTTTTTCACAAAAAAAGCCTTATCACCTTCAGAGTACTCTCCATCACACTGAATACATTTGCCACATCTGCAATTCCATTCTTGGGAATATATTCCAAATTCATCTGTTTGGATGGCTGGCAGCACCTCCCTCTTTTTTCCTTCACCTCTTCTAGGTCATCAAATCACTGTCTTTTCATGTTCCTCTTCATTCGAGGACACAAAAAGAAGTCGCACAGAGTGAGGTCAGGTGAGTAAGATGCACGGAGCAAGAGAGGCACCATTTCTTGTCACCCTTAGTGAACTTGGAAAAAAAATCTGGGTCACTTCTGAGCTCTTTGGTCAAAGCACGGTATGTTTACACTCAACGCTCTTTTTCCTGGTGAGTCAAACCTGAGGTTCGAATTTTGCAGTAACCCTTCTCATTCCTAAATCTTCTGTAATTTTCACTGAATCGAGTTCCAAGATAGTCCAGACCACTTCCCCATCTCAATGGTTCGTTGTCGGTCTCGAAGCACAAGTGCATGCATTTTGTTGTCATTCTCATCCATTCAGGAAGTTGACAGATGTCCAGAAAGAGGTTTGTCATTAATTGACATTTTGCCTTTTTTTGAAATGAGAAAAACATTGGAACAGTTGAGTTTTTCCCATTGTGCTATCCTTGTAAGCTGAGTTCAACATTACACAGTTTCTGAATTTTCTCAAGCGGGAAACCAGATTTCACAGCTGCACATTGTTCTCTGGAATCAGCCATCACAAAAAAAGAGGTTTGAGTGAAGCTACCTTTGTGAAAACATTCACTGTGACAAGAGAGAACCTTCCCAGGTGACTCCGGTGGGTGCACTAACTCGGAGGGAGTTGCTCAATGCTTGTCTAGTGGGGAACATACATACTATGAAAGTTCTGCCTCGCGGAGCTTTTTCTGTGTTGTTGCTGTTTTTGTACCCCCTCGTATGCACACAGACGATAGCTGGAAAGAGTGTGTGGTGGTTAGTAGTTAGATAATTTTATGTGACCTTGAAGAAATATAAAAGCAGAGGGGTGGAATCTAACCTGTCAACAAGGTTTCAGCCTGATGCTAAATCCTTGGGAGAGTGGCCTTATAATGAGGAGACTGGAATCTTCCCCTCTCTCTGCCATGCTGCCTTTCTGCCTGCTAGGATTCTGCTACACCGATCCTTTTTGAATGACTAATTTCACTAAGTATGATGTTCTCCAGGTCTGTCCGTGGCATGAGCTGCTTCATGGTTTCACCATTCATCATTTGTAGCAATGCACAGTATTTCAAGGTGTGTGTGCGTGTACCCAGGTGTCGTTATCCAGTCTTCTGTTTGTGTTTCTGTCTAGTTGTTGTTGTGAACTCTACTCCTCATCCTTCTAAGTGGTTCATTTAATCACACAGTCTGTCCTCAGCCTTTGCCCGAGACCGGTGGTCAGTTCTGCAGTGATCTGAAACCTCCCACCTTCTGAAATGGGACATCCTGGAATGTAAAAACAAAAACCACCCCTCATTGCTGTGGAGTTGATGCTCACTCACAGGGTCCCTCTAGCACAGGGTAGAACTGCCCTGGGAGTTACTAAGACTGTATCTCTTCCCTTTATAAAATTTTGGCTTTTTACTGAGGAGCAGCTGGTGGTTTGAAACAGTGGACTTTGAGGTTAACTGACCAATGAATAACCAAGATGCCACCAGGCCTCCTTGGCAGATACAAGGGGGCTTAAAAAATGTGTGGAAGCACTGTATTATCTTTTCACTTAATGATTCCATGGATGTTTCAAAGGCCTCGCACTGAATCCCAGAGTGAAGGACCAAGAAGAGGGAACCAGGGCCTTGTCCTGGATGACAGATGCCACCCTTCTGCTGCTGGAGCGTGTGGACAGCAGACATACCCCACCCTCGCCTCACAGGGGCAGGGCAAAGTGAAGTTCTGGAATAGAACCGAGAGTGAAGTTCCAAGGGCTCACACCTGAGGGGGTCCAGATAGCCAAAGGGAGTGGGGCCAGAATTTAGGACCTTGGAGAAAGAAGAGAGCAGGAGGGTGGACAGCGGGTGGCGGTATCAGACCAGGGAGCTGGAGCAGCTCAGAGCTAGAGTGTGGAAAGACATCATGCACCAGGATCCTCCCCTCTTCACCCAAGAACCGGCTGGGGCACTTGCTGATTGTAGATGGTGGTGGAGGGAATCTGAAAGTGGGAGCGGATACTTGAAAGTGGGGTGTGTGTGGGGGGGAAATACCAGGTATCCCCCTCCAGGTGATTGTCATACAGGGCATAAAGAAAGATAACAGTGACCCGAAACCACCCTGGGGGTACCTGGAGGTTTCTCTGAGCCTTCAGAGTAGGGTCTGGGCAACCTCCAAGTTAATGTTGCCATTGCCCGTCCCCAGGCTGCCAGCCACTAGCAATGGTCTGAGGTCATGCCAAGAAAAATGATGTGTCATTGAGAATGATGATGGCAACAAAGGCACAAAGGTGCTTGGCATGCAATGAATGGATGTATGGATTGTGATAAGAGTTGTATGATGTGAGAATGACGAGGGCAACGGATGTACAAATGTGCTTGACACACAATGGACTTATGTATGGATTGTGATAAGAGTTGTATGAGCCTCTAATAAAAGGATTTTTTTAAAAATTATGTATCATAACATGATCAGGAGCTAACATTTTCTGAGCACTTCCTCATGCGCTCAGCATCCAGGTTTATTTTTAAAATTAGATTGGTTGATCCCAGGGAGACAAAGAAAACAAATGTGCATGAAGGGAGACAATGGACAGGGTAAGACATGAAAGAACCACAATAATATGTAATTGATCAAGGATTCACCAGGGTAGGAGGGTGGGGGAGGGAAAGGCAAAAAGTTAAACTGACACCAAGAGCTCAAGTAGATAGAAAATGTTTTGGAAATGTTGATGGCAACATATGTACGAGTGTGCTCAATACAAGTGAATGGATCGCCATAAGTTTTGTGAGAGCACCCCCAAGAAAATGATTCAAATAAAAATAATAAAAATAGATTGGTTGAGAGATGTGATAGTTAGGTTTTGTGTTAACTTGGCTGGGCTAGAATTCTCAATGCTTCAACAGTTGACACCTGGAATTCCCCCCACAACCCAACGTACCACAATGAAATCATAGCCAATCTGCTGTATGAAAAATTCGGGTGGATGTAATGACTCAGGTCACAGCTTTGAAGCCATCCACTGGAAATACAGTTCCTTGCAGGAGGTGAACCGCGGAATTGATGAGTAGCTGCTATGGAAAAGCATGCTTGCTTTTTGCCGATGCTGGATCCTGCATCTGGCTCATTCACTTCCTGTCCTTTGGACTGGAGCCAATGGCATGCCATATTGCCTGCTGATCCTAGGAGCTGTCAGTGGCCTCTCATCAGACCTGCTGACCTTGAATTCCTTTATCTCTCCAGCCACAAGCCTCACCTCCTGGCCCTGGATTCACTTATTCCTTCAGCCACTAACCAACCTCTCAACTTCCTGATCTTGGGTCCATCCACCCTTGCAACTACTTGAATCAAGTGAAGCCTGTAGACTAACATCTGATCTATGGACTTGGAACCTACCCAGGCTTGGACTAACTTCTATAACAACTGTGTGAGCATATATACATACACACACATACATACACACATATACATATAGACATATACATATCTACCCATGCATATATAGAATGCACACATATCTAAACTTCACCGGTTTTGCTTCTCTGGAGAACCCAGCCTAAGACAAAATATAACTTACAGACCCCACAGTTCGCCCATGTAAATTCACCCATTACATACCCTACAATTTCCCTCTTTTTCACTAACCCAAGCAAGATGGTAATCTGATGTCCAGCCTTGTGAGGAGCTACGAGGCCATTTGAAGTGTACAGTGTATTTATCTAGTTGTGCAACCATAGCATCTATTGAATTCCAGAACACTTTCATCACACACACCCCTGAAGCCCCATACACAGGATTACCCAGCCTCTACTCTCCCTCCACCCCAAGCTCCTGGCAACCATCTACCCACTTCCGTCCTCTATGTGGGCATTTCCTATCCATGGAGCCAGGTGATCCATGACTTTCGGGGTCTGGCTTATTTCCCTGAATGTGAGGTTTTCAAGGCTCATCCACCTTGCAGCCTGAGTCAGCACTTCACTCCTTTGTCTTTCATTGTGTGCATAAAGCCCGTGTTCTTTCATGGATCTCTCAGTTGGTTGGTGGTTCCCACGTTGGGGTTATTGTGAGTCATGCAGCTATGTGCACTTCTGGGCAGGTTTTTGTGAAGACATGGAATTGTTCGGCCCCCTGGTTGTTTTCCGTTACCATGACCCTGTCCTTGACTCAGGACCACTCATGCCACAATGTAGTGCCCCCGTCACCCTGGGCTGTGCCATCTTCACTCTCTATAGTGTGTGTGTGTGTGTGTTCACCCAGCTCAGTGAGACTTTCTTTATTTTTTTCTAATGCCCAACTTTACCATGCAGGATGACAGTCTGCTGTTAGACCAAGTGAGGACCAACCAGGCTATCTTCCAGTGTGTGCTCCTTTTTTCCATCACCCTGGTGGTGCAGTGGTTCAGTGCTGGATTGTTGGAAACCATTGGTCAATCTGCTCAATGGGATAGAGGTGTGACACTTGGTTTCTACAGCCTTAGAAACCCTGTGTAGGGGGCTTTGAGGGTTTGTGTGATGAAAGTGTTCCGGAATTCAATAGAAACCCTTAAAGACTGTTCTGTCCTCTGGGGTGGCTATGTGTCAGAATCAACTGGACAGCAATGGGCTGACAAGTTGTGGGGTCATTAGACGGTAGAATAGCACCCAGCAAACACCTGAGCAGGTCACAGACACGAGGTTGACTATGGGTGAATCTCACTAGTGTAACGTTGCATGGAAGATGAGGTACAAGATACTTCCATGTATATAAGATTAAAAAATAAATCAAACTCAAATATGATGACTACATACACACCCCACCTAATTCACACACCCCCCAAAAAAGCCCATTAACGCAGAAGTCAGGGTATGGGTTACCTGTGAGGGGAGTCTCACTGTCACCACGTCGATGCCAATTCAGAGCCACTCTAGAGGGTAGGGCAGAACTACTCTCCGTGAGTTCTCAAAGACTGTCACTCTCAGCAGAAGTCAAAAACCCCATTTTTCTCCAATGGAGTGGCTGGTGCTTTTGCATTGCTGATCTTCTGATTGCAGCCCAATGCCCCACCACGCCCCCACCAGGGCTCCCAGAGTACAGGGCTCATGTTAGGAAGACATTGGGCTCTCTCTCTCTCTCTCTCTCTCTCTCTCTCTCTCTCTGTTGGTGTGTCTGTGTTGGGAGGGAGACTGTTTGGGGCAATGTTTGATAGGTGATGGCTACACGGATGTTAGCTTTATAATTACTCACAAAGCTGTGTAAACATGTTTTATGCACGCTTCTACTCATAATTATCTCAAGATCACAGAACAATCCAAGCAGGTGGTAATTGGATTGGAGCTAGACAAAGGCTGGGTGTTTTCACTCCCTCCCTGAGCACTCCCCGCCCATCTTGTCGTCTGCACCTCAGAACCAGACCCCGCTGAGAGGACAGGGAACAGGGGCCAGATGTGGCTAGTGGGCTGGCCAGCCCTCCCCTCCTTACCAACACCAAGCCCCCAGGCCCCAGAAAGACACTGCCCGGAGTCCTTTTAAACTGCTTTATTCAGGTTGGCTGGTAGTCACAAACTGGATCGTGTTTAGAGAGCGGCTCAGACACCCCTAGGCCACATCCTCGGCCTCTCCCGTGCCCCACGCTCCATCAGTGAGGGGCGGCAGATGTTTGAGCCAGTCTCAAAGGGGTGTTGGACCCCAAAGAACTATATACAGATCACCAGGTGGCAGGTGTTCCCCTGATTGGAAATGTGAGGAGGGTGGTGTAGGGGACCCTGACCCTCGAAGCCCCAGGCCCCTCGGTAGACTTGGCATGGGTCCCAAGTGAGGGCTGGGGCATTGAAAACTGACAGAGGGAGAACTAAGAGTCCTCAAAGGGGGTCCTGCTGGTGCAGCGCTCTGCCCCCTCTGACGTGCTGTGTGACAGATGGCAGAGGCCCCTGTCTCCTGTCTCCTCAAGTCAGGAGCTGTTTCTGTAGTACCAGGATGCTGGATAGGAAGGAGCCCCAGGAGACAGGGGGCTCCCCAGTGCCTCCCAGCGCCCATGAGTGGTCCCACTAATGGCCTTCTGGCAGAGAGTGGTGGGGCGTCTCTGGGGCAGGCGAGAGACCCTAGTTCTGCTGGGAAGAGTCCAGTGCCCTCAGGGAGGGAGTCACTCTGTCCACACCCCCAGGTCCAGGTAGTGGGTAGCAGGGTGGAGCGTGAGGAAGGCTGGGTAGGCCCCGGCTCAGGACAGGCTGGGAGACAAGCAAGCAAATTGAGAAACACTGAACTTCACTGAAGCTGGCGAGGGACAGAATGGGCTGCCCGGCACCCGTGTGGTCCTGCCCCAGCCCTCGGGGAGGTGGTCCCCTTGGTGCCGAGGGCCGTTTTCTCTGAGCCAGGTCACCGCAGGGGTGTGGAAAGGAAGGGTTGGGAGGCCTACATGCTGAGCCAGGGACGGTGGGCAGAGGGCCGACGTGGTGGCCACCGGTGGCCTCAGGGACGGGGAGGCGGCGGGCCAGGCAGTCCCATCCCGGCGGGCGGGGCCGGCTCCTCATGCACTCTGTACAGCGGGGGTGGGGGTGGGGGGCCGGGCATCAGTCTAGAGGCTGCAGGCCTCCTCGCCCACCGAGCGCTTCCGCAGCTCCTTGCCCGGCTTGGGCGGCGGCGGGGCGGGCGCCGCGGGAGGGGCTTCGGGCAGGTGCAGGACGGAGTTCTCGCCCGGCTGCACCCGCAGGTAGGCCTTGACCTTGTGGTGCCGGGCCTTGCCGTCGCTGAAGTCGATGACCCGGCACTCATAGGTGCCCTCGTCCGTGGGCTTCACCCGGGACAGCCGCAGCTTGTGGGAGATGTTGCTGCCCACCACCTTCACCACCTAGGGGCAACAGAGAGACCGTGACCTGCCCGCCAGGTGGCAACGGGAAAAAAGGGGAGCGCTGGGGAGGGGTCCTTGGGCTTGTGCTCCCCGGTACCTCTCCCCAAGGGCAGGTGGTGGTTCTGCCCCGGCGGAGAGAGACGGCAGAGGGAAGCAACGCTGATGTCCACCAAGAGGACAGTCTGTTGGTCCACTGGAGTACGACACAGCCGCTAAAAGGATGCACTAGATCGACGCCCGCTGTACCGTCTGCGCTAGGTGCCCCTCCAAAGGCCGGCAGTGCCTCCCCACCCATCCGCTCGGGAGAAAGCGGGGGCAGTCTGTTTCCACGTAGATGGCAGCCCGGAAACCTCTTCGGGGGCATTTCTACCCTTCTCGTGGGGTCACGATGAGACAAACGACTCGGAGGCGCCCACGCCAGGCAGGCTAGAGCAGAAGAACCCACTAGAAGTGTGTGTGGGGGGGGAATCATGGCAAAACCATTCCGCCGTGTGATGCCGTTTATAGAAGTCAGCACATGCGCACGCGAACTTACCTTCATGGGATGGGAAGATTCCGGAGTGTCTCACCCCCACCGAGTTGGTTCCCAATACACCAGGACCCCGCCCCCCACCAGCACCCCTGTGGGTTCCCAAGATCGTAACTCTTTCTTTCTTCTTCTTCCTTTGCGTTTTGAGACTGTAGGTCTTTCTGGGAGTAGAAACCCTCGCCGTTCTCCACTGAGGGCTGGTGGTTTCAAACTGCTGGCCTTGAGATTAGCAGTCTAACTGGAAACCACTGTGCCATCGGGGCTCCTGTGTGTGGATGTGTGAAAATAGATGAGGGGAGCACGGCCCTCATAGTTACCCCTAGGGAGGGGACCCTGGCGAGTCCCCAAAGAAAGCCCTCAGCGTGGGCTGAAATGTTCATTCCCAAACTAGAAGCTGCTCAGAAAGCCGGTCAGCCTGACACCGTCTAAAGCAGAAGCCTGCCAGAGAAGGCAGCTCAAGGATTTTCCTCTAAACCAGCGATGGGGAAGGTTCCCGCCCTGTCTGGGGCAGAGCCTCCGGCTCTTCCGGGTCTCTCTGTATCTCAGGATGCTGCCGGCTGTTCCACCCGGCTGGAGGGAGCAGGGGTGCCTGCTGTGTTTGTAGGTGAGCCACCCTTAGCAACGTGCCTGTTGTTTCACGTCTCTGCGCTCAGCGAGGACTGCTTGGTGGTTTCGTCTGATGACAATGTACATACCTTGGGGCCCCAGTCCCAGCCCAGTCTGAGCCTTTAGACCATTTCCACCTGGGTCAGACAAGGAGCCCAGGTGGCGGGGATAGGGGGGGAAGGGGGCTGGAGGTTTGACTGCTCAGCTGCAAGCCTCCAGCCTCTCAGAGGGAGAAAGATGTGGCCTCCAGCCTTGGAAACCCCGGGTGACTCTGCTTTCTCTAACAGAGTGGCTGTAAAGAAGAATCAACTCCCCGATGGGGTTTGGTTTGTTTGTTTGTTTGTTTGGGGGGCAGGGGTGTCTTTGTTTAGGGTCCCACAGATTAGGTGAAGCATTCTGCTGCTCATGTAAAGGTCTGGGATTCGAGCCCAGCAGCTGCTCCACGGGAGCTCTGTCCTGGAAAGATGACAGCCCTTGGGGACAGCCCTATGCCGTCTGTCCTAGTGGGCCACTGGGTTAGAATCCAGCGATTGACACCGAATAGCCACAGTCCCTCCGATTGGTTCTGCTTGGGCTTGAGTTCTTTGTGCCTGATTGCTCTCACTCCCCAGAATGCCAATGAGGCACCCTGGCCCTGCTTGGGCCCCCACCCCTGCGCTGGTGCCCAGTGGCTTGGGGGGTTCCTACTGCTGTAGGGGACCCCATCAGTGGAACATGTCATATCTCGTCCATCTCAACCACCTGGAGACAGACCCGTGAGCAGTTTCCAGATACACGCTGTTCTGCTCTGAGAAATAAATATGCTGGGCACAAAAAGCTGGTTTTTTTCTTCCATGCGTTGAAAGAGAAGCTGTGGTGAAACAAACCCAAATCCTTGCAGGACACTTTTAGAGATCATTGAGGGAAGCTAGGGAGAGGTGAGAGGGGGCTATAGAAATGCATCGGAAAACCCCGTGATCTTTTCATTCCATTTCCTTCCAGTGGAAGGAAACATTGAAAAACATTAAAGGATTTTTTTGGTTTTGTTTTTAAGGTGTTGGACCTATGGAGAGCACGTGTGACTGGGGTTGCCCATCACCCCTCCAAACCCTGATCCCCATGCCACTGGTAAAATAGCAGAGACAAGAGACGGGGACCCAACCACCTTCCCAAACAGACTCAGCACCTGACTTGACAGGTTCCGGAGCAGGGAATCAGCCGTGGCTGGTGTGGGCTCTGGAGGAGAAGGCGGGATGCCCCCTGGGGTTACACTTCTTCTGCAGACATCATCAGGGCACGTACACATGCGCTTCTAACCACTGGCTGGTGGTCTCTGACCTCCCAGGTCTCTGTTTGTCACCCCTGACCCAGTTCCTGCAGACTTCATGGCCTCTGCAGTGTGGGGCTTTGCCCAGTGCTGTCCCCACCTCCCTTCCCTGGGCTGATGCGTCCTTTCCAAGTGCCCCCCTTGATATCCGCCAGGGCCCCCTGTCACGAGCCCCTTCTATTCTCCTCCAAGCAGCTGTCTCAGTTTGACTTTTCAATGTCATTTGCCTCCTGACTTGGTTTTTCATTTCTCTCCCTGGCTAAATGGCCCCTCCGTAGGCCCAGGGCCTGGCACTGAGCACACGACAATCCTATTAATAAAACATTCACCGATGCACGCACTCCATTGCCTTCTTTGTACCCTGATGTCAGGTTTCTAAATTTTAGGGCACATGCAGAGGATGTGTAGGCCCAGTCGACAGGTGGCAAAACTGACGCTCCAGAAAAAGCGACTTGCCCAGGGGCACAGAGTCAGTGGGTCGCAGAGTGGGGGCCCGGGCCCCAGGCACTGTAACCCTCCAGACGGTGGAGACAGGCCCACAGAGGTCACCCAGAGCTTGTAGACCCCAGGCTTTCGATGAGAAGAAGTGATCCTAGGCCGGTCATCATCCCCCACGAAGCAGGCAGACCCGGGCTGGCAGCACAGCAACAGAGACTGAAGTGAGACCTAAGCAGAACTTCCCAGAAACAGCAGAAGGAAATTCTGCCAGATGTCCTTCTTGGTGTGGAGTGAGAAGTGGGTGCTCCCTGCTGCCAGGGGCTGGTCCAGCTGGAGGCCCTTGTGCCCTGCCGCCCGCCTCACCTCCGACCAAGGGCACAGTGAGGTCCCACGCTCCTGCCAGGCTCTGGGGGCAGAGCAAGAGGCTGCTGCAAATGCACAGCAGGGAGCGAATTACCTCAACATCTGTTTCCCTCACGGATATTAATTATCCTTCATTTGTCAACCCTACAAGGCGCTAATGGAGTAATAATGCAAAGCGCTGGGAGCAGAGAGGCTCCCAGGGAGGGAGCAACCGGCGCAGACCCCCTCCACCCACTCACCCCAGCCTGCCGGGGGAGGGGCAGAAACAGCATCCCCAGGGGCAGCTCGCTCCCTGCCCCAGCCTTGTCTCCGCCCCCACCAGCAAGCCAGATGCTTTGGGAGGAGTACAGGGAGCATGGGGCAAGGGGTGGGCATTGGGAGGCTGCAGAGCCGTGCCTTGGGTGTTTGGGGCTGGATCCGGCCGTTCCTGGACAAACACTTCATGTGCCAACCCCTGAGCTAGGTGCTGGGGTGCGGCTGTGAAGAGGGGGGCCTCAGGATTGCCCACGGGACACATGGCCTCCGGGAACCCAGACCCCAAGCCATGGGTTGGGTAACTCGGCAAGCTGCGGTCCAGCAGGAAGTCAGCAGGGAAGGGCATCTGGAGGAAGCAGGGGGCAAGATAGCAGTCACAGCCACACCGAGGTGGGGGGTGGTTTTCCCCAGCCTGGGCCATTGCCATCCTGCGTACAGCCTCACCCACCCCATCCACCCCTCACCCCACCCTAGGGCAGGGCGGGCAGACAGACTCAGAGTGCTATCAGAGACCAGGCGTCATTGGAGGAGGCCCCCTCCCCATACAGGACTCGTAAACTATAGCACTACCTTCTCGCTCCTTCCCTAGACCTCCAAACTCCTATGTCTTAGGGGGTTCACACCTCCCCCTCAGCAGCCTGCTGGTCTCTTCATCATTCACTCTCCATGTGCCCTGAGACTCCACCCCCACCCCCACCCCTCTCGAGCTGCTTAGGCCGGAGGAGAAGCGACCTTAGGTCCGAGACTCGCTGTAAATCATAATCACTCTCGCAGCCATCGACAGGGCTGAGCAGTGCAATTAAGCACCTAATTATGCTGAAAGAGACAAGACTGGTCCACGCCAGACCAGACTCGGCCCTCCCTGTTCGGCCTGGGGCCCAGGCCTTCCTGCTGTGGTGGACACCTCTGCCAGCTCGGGAGGGGGTGGGGCGTGGGGTCCTCTCCTTCTGGCTGTGCCAGAAGAATCCGGGCATCCACTAGAGCCCAGAGTGCCAGCCCTTTCTTGCATGCTGCCTTGGGGATGGGGCCTGAAGGTCAGGCAGGGAGTGGAGCCACTCTGAACCCCATCATCCCACCAGCGGCTTCCCTAGCCCCTCAGCAGGTTCAAAACCCACCACAGGGTCATCTCTTCCAGAAGAGGCCATCAAACTGTCAGTCTCTTCCTCACTCAGGCACAAGCCATTATCAAACCCAACCAATTGTCCTACCCAACCTTGCTCTCCAACCCCTTCTCCCCAGAGTCCAGCCCCCCCAGCGCTGGTGGAGACAGGCCCCCATTTCTCATCTGCCTTTTTACCCTGTCTTCTTAGGGGTCTCCCCCAATCCCTCTGGCCCCGCCCAATTTCTTCTCCCATCTGCCAGACAGATCTTTCAAAATGCAGCCCCTTTCAAGTGCTGAAGGGACTCCTAGTCCCGATGGCTGCAAGGTGGGAAGGGCCGATACCTTCTGGTGTCCTGCTGCCCTTCAGCCACACCAGGAGGAGGCAGTTCCTCCGAACGCACCCCAGTCCCCTCCTCGCCCCCTCCAGTGCTCCTTTCAATAGCACCTCCACCTGCTCCCAGCCACTTCTGCTGTAACTGACTCTGGGGGCTTTGCTGGAGAGAAGGAAGAGGCACATAAAGACTTAGTGGGCTTAGTGGAACCAGGGCTGCCTCAGGGTATTTCCTACTGAAGCAGGCTACAGGAATGGAACCTACCACACAAAGAATTTCTTTCTGTTCGACCAGAAGAGGGACTGACAGCGGTGAAGACTGTGGAATACCGAATCCCTCAGGCAGAAGAGTTTTAACACTAGGATGTTGGGGACTATCTCAACTTGAAAACCAGTTAAGGGGAGCAAAAACCAAACCAATGATGAGTCACAGCAAACACATACACACACACACACACACACACACACACACACACCGGATGTGGGTTTCAGAGACGGAAACACTGTTTATGGGAGTAGAAATTCCTGACTTTCTCCCTTGGAGCTGTGGGTGGTTTTGAACTGCCAACCTTGTGGGTCAATGCATAACCACGGCACCATGAGGGTTAAGGGGAAGTGAGCCTAAATCCTAGCATCAAGGACTTCAGCTGCTAGCTCGAAAGAAAAACTTCCAGAACTTGAAAGGGTCGATCCCTGAGTCAGAGGACCTTAATGGTGGGCTTCTTGGCAGGTGCAGCCATGGGAAGTGTTTTTTGGCCAAATGGTGGTCCTTTTCCAGCCCCCAAGCTCACTGCCGTTGGGTCCATTTTGACTCACAACAACCTATAGGATAGGGTACAACTGCCCCTCTGGGTTTCTGAGACCGAGGCCCTTTAGGGGAGTAGAAAGCCTCATCTTTCCCCCTCGAAGCAACTGGTGGTTTCGAACTGCTGACCTCCTGGTGAGCGGCCCCACTCAAAACCTCTGTGTCACCAGGGCTGCTCCTCCAGGCCCCCGCCCCCCGCCCCGGCGGAGCTAATTCCTATAAAGTACCCACAGCGGTTCTTGACATATGGTCGATGCTCCATAAACGTCAGCTGCTCTTCTATTATCACCTCCGTGATCATCATCACTCTGATCGCAGCGGCCTGCTCTCCTGCCTATCCACTGCCCCTGTGAGACGCTCCCTTCCCCTCCCCTCCCCGTCCCCAGCCCTGCCTCCTGGGCGGAGGATGGCCATAGGCTCCCAAGTTCCCACTAACCATCCTGCGCTCTCCGAGGCCACAGCCAGTGTGTTTTGATGCATGGCGAGAAGGGAGACCGGAGGAGGTGACAGAGCTGGTTCCGGCCTCAGGCTCTTGGGACCTGATCGCTTACCCCCCTGGGTCCTTACAGCCATTGGTGCTGAATCCCCATCCCCACTCCCAACAAAGCGCTCCCAGCTGCCGGCACTTCCTTTTCAGAATCAAGTCGGAATTAAAGAAAAAGGGGGGGGGTAACCTAACAGCCCTCTGCTCAGTGATCGATAATGTAAGTCGCGTTGTAATTCAACGTCGAGCGATTCCTCAGCGTAATTTTGCTCTCGGTAGTCGTCTCACCTAAGAGGTGTTCCTGTAAGCGGTGGACGACAATCGTCTCCCCTCTGAGTCTGTGATGAAAATGGATACGAGGTATCATTCTGTCTTGGGTATTTTGAACAAGTTGTCAGGGGAGACCAGTCCCTGGGGCAGGACATCAAGCTTGGTAAAATGGGACGGGCAGTGAAAGAGAGGAAGACGCTTGCTGTGGTGGATTGACACAGTGACTGCAGCAACTGGCTCAGACAGAACACCTGGAAGGATCTGGCAGGAGCCGGCAGGGTTTTGTGTGGTTGTCCATCAGGTCCCTGTGAGTCGGCACCGGCCTGATGGCCCTTAACAACAGCAATGAACCTTGCGAACACATCTGGGGTCTGGTATCAGAAGAGGTCCAAAGGTTATGGGATGTGTGTGATGGGGTGTGTGTGTGGGGGGGGTGTATGGGTGTGTGTGACATCATAAGTGACTGACAGAGCTGGCTGACACCCACCGTGGTGACGACACTGAGTTGATGCAGTCAAGCATGAGGAGAGAGGGGAGCACGGCCTGGCTGGGCCTCAGAGAGATGTTTTCACCTTCTAGGATGGGGGGAAATCAGGCTCTTGGTATTCATATCATCGAAGAGGCTGCTAACTAGGTGGCCGTGAGCTGATTCTGTGCACTGAGAGGGTGAAGCTGTCTGCACCGGAGGTGGGGCGGGGGGGGAGAAGAAAGGGGAAGGGAAGACTGTGTGCAGTTCCTAAGCAGACCCCCTGCTGTGGCTTGAATTGTGCCCCACCCCTCTCCTCAGAAGACCATGCTCTAAATCCTTATACCTTGGCATTGCTAGCCACAGGTATTCGAAGTCACCAGGGGCCCCGTGGGAGGAAGATGGGACTTCCTGCTTCTGTAAAGAGTTACAATCTCGGAAACCCCCAGCGGCAGTTCCCCTCTGTCCTAGAGGGTCGTTAGGCGTGCGAATGCACTGGATGGTGGCAAGTTTGAGGTGGCAGTTCCAATCCCGCCTGGGCATGGGCCCTTTTGGCGGCGCTAAGAAGCATCACATAGAGGAGCCTAGAGGCCATCTCTGAGATGTAAGCGGTTACGCGTGCAAGCAGGGGAGCGATGGGGGAAGAGAGAGGTTCAGCACCGTGGAGAGCTCCAAGCGACCAAGAAGCAGAAGTTAACAGAGTTCAGACCTCTTTCCCGGGAACCCGCAGAGCCGGCCCTCTGGATTCAGACTTCTAGCCCCCTAAACTGTGAGAAAGACATTTATTTCCCTTTGTTCAAGCCGCCCGCCTGCTCACAGGTGGGATTTCTGAGCTGGCAACACCAGAAGACTGAGTGGCCCCAAGGCCTAGCTGGTGCACGGGTGGCAGAGGCCGGGTTGGGGCAGACGGGCCCATCTCGTTGCCCACCATTTTTCTAACGAATTAGCATCCTCACATTCCCCTCACGTGGGATCCAGCAGGCTGAAGTCTAATCCTCTAAGTCAATTAGCGTATTCTCTCCTTGCCTGAGGTGCTCCTCAACCCCCAGAGAAATCTTGGGAGACAGAGTGCTACCGAGCTCTCCACCTGGCCCGCTGCTGCACTGTTGGGCGGCTGGGGGTTTGGCAGAGGATGGGGTGGGGAGGAGGGTGGTGGTGTGAGGGAGATGGGGGATGAGCCGGCAGCCCACTTAGAGGAAAAGGCCATACCCCCTGTTCAGCACCAGCGTTGGGTGTTCCACCTCACACAAACCCACATTGCCCGGGCCCCTGGGTCTCCTGCCTCACCGGACTCCAGTCCAGCCCAGGCCCAGCCTCACCACCCACGCGGAGGGCCAGCTCCAGAAGCACCCTACCCACTTTCCTCAGCTGCTCTTCTGTGGCCCTAAAGCAGGGAGACAATGACTTGATGCCTCCGAAGGCTGTCCACCCTGCTGGACAGCCAGATCCCTGAGTGACCAGACCCATCAGAATGGCCTGGCTTAGACTCCGTAGACCTGTTGGCTCTCCAAATAGAACAGGCTGCTGAGACGGGCTGGGAGCGTCGGGGGCACACACGACCTTGGCCCCGACAGGAGAGAATGCATCTCCCTTCTTGCTGTCATTTTTTTTGTGTGTGTCTGCCATTCAGTGAACTTGAAAAATCCCTGGCTTTTACAAAACAGAGCGGAGCCATTTTTAACCCCCCTTCCCTCTCTCTCTCCTCTCCTCCATCTTCCTTTCTAAGCTCCCTGCTGAACTGGACCAAAAAAAAAAAAGTTACAGCTGTGTCCTCCATTAGAGGCCTTGCGAGAAGTCATTATCAAAACTCACACTTATTTTGGTCGCCTCCTTCCCCGAGTCTTCCTGCTGAGATGCTTTTAGCTGTTGGAGGCAG
>PVJH01024818.1:19564-32632 GCA_004026705.1 Nesogale talazaci | reverse complement strand
AGAGCAGGTTTTTGGGGTGACAAGAGGAATTGAGCTTGAGGTATTTGCATTACTGCTGGCCACCCATCACCTCCTCCTAGGCAGGTGACCCTGAGGGTCCGTGAGGGGCTTCCTTTACTGCCAGAGGCTGTTTGGAGGTCGGTCTCAATTCAGCGCATAGACACGACTAAGAGAGAAACTCCCATCCATTAGACTGAGAACCTTCTTGAGCAGAGGTAGAGAAGACAAGCAAGAAGCAACACTAGCCTTGTTGCTGTCATTGGTGGATGTCAAAGGAAGAAAGGCAGACGGACAGGCATATGGATATGATATATTGGTTAATCTGCTAAGAATGATTGTTATCACAGGGGAATGAAATCACAAAAGGGTCATATACTTTTAGAGCTAGCAAGACAATAAAATCCACAGCAGTCTATATAGGAACATTAGAAAGAATCATTAAGAATTACAAAAATCATTATGTGGGTCAAAGGATCAGAAGAAGATGCTGCAAATGCTGAGAATGCTTATGTTGATGGAGGCTAATCTTTTGAGGCCTCGTCAGTCTGAGAAACGGGGATTCTGAAGCAATGTGACGCTAGGTGCAGTGTTCAGTGCTCGCTCGCCAGGACCTGTCAGCTCTATTCTATTGAAATCTGATAGTATATGTCCCACAGACCCCTCACAGTAGTGCGCTGAGGATGCATGTGAGACCAAGAAGGAAATCTTATTCAATGTGTATAGATTGTGATTCCTGGGTCAGCAGTTCAAATACAACCTCCATATTAAAGAAAAACCAAAGCACCATGCTTACATCTATTAAACAAAATCCCACGATCATTATACAGTTCCAGAAAAAGACCCGTGAAGGTGGTTGGCTGATCCAGCAGACTGCTGAAGGGGAGAGGTGACAGGAGAGAAGTGTTGATGGACACCTCCCCAGAGAGGAGTGAACGCTAACTTCATGAGAGAAAACAGTGTTCCACACTGGGGACAGAGGAGGGAAATGAAGGACTCAATCTGCTGTAGTTCCTGACAATGTACTGCTGCAACCATCCTTGAATGGTTTCAGCAAAATTTTGATTTTTCTCTCATTTGAGCAATCTGTTGGGGCATCATTCTCTGGAATGGGTACAAATATGGTTCTCTTCCAGACAGTTGGCCGAGTCGCTGTCTTCCAAACTTCCTAGCATAGATGAGTGAGTGTTTCCAGTGCTTCATCAGCTTCTTGAAACACTTCAGGTGATAGTTCATCAATTCCTGAAGCCTTGTGTCTAGCTGATGCTTTCACTGCAGCTTGAGCTTCTTCAGCATCATTGGTTTTTGCTTATATACTACTTCCTGAAATGGTGAAATGTCAACTAGTACATTTTTGGGCACAGTGACTCTGTATTCTTTTCTCCTCCTCCTCCTCCTCCTCCTCCTCCTTCTTCTTCTATCACTGCCCCGTGATGGGAGTAGGAGACCCAGCCTTGCTCCTGGAGAGCTACTGCTGGATTTGAACCGCCAACCCTGTGGGCCGCAGTCCTGCACATAACCACTGCACCACGGGGGCACAGCCTTCTCTTTCCATCTTATTTTGGTGCTTTCTGCATCATTCAATATTCTGACCATAGAGTGTTTGAATAGTACAACCTGAGGCTTAACTTTTTCTTTAGTTCTCTCAGTTTAAGATATGCTGAGCACAATCTTCCTTTTTGGTTTTCTAACTCTAGGTCCTTGCATCTTTCATTACAATCTTTTACTTTGTCTCCTTGAGCTTCCTTTGAAATTTTCTGTTCCGCTTCTAGATCTAATCATTTTTCTATTTGCCATAGCTACTCTACAACTGTACCCGTGGGCTTTTTCAGAAATCACATTGACTTCATCTGTCAGAGAGATGACAGAGAAGATCAGGCTCAGCAGCTAAAAACCAAACCCAGGCCAACTGTAGAACAGACCATCAATTCCTCATATGGGAGCTGAGGAAAATGAAAGCCAGTCCACGACATCTAATACACAAACCTTGAGTAGATCCGACCTGACTTTCAAGAACATCTCAAGAACTGACTTGATGCACTGAGCACTAATGATAGAATACCTGATGAGCTAGGATGACATCACGAAGGTCATTCATGAAACAAGCTACAGATTATTTAAAAGATAGCAAAAAAAGCTCTTGAGCAGCCACTCAGAAGAAAGAAGAATGAGGGAAATTGAAAGACACTGGGAAGCAATTAGTCTAAGGTTCTAATGGACCACACAAACTCCCATCAGGCTGCACAACCCTGAGACCGGAAGGACTAGATAGTGCCTGGCTGCCAAAACCAAGAGCTCTGAAAAGAATCACAATGGAAAGTCCGGAACAGAGTGGGAGAAAAAGAGAACGAAACTCAAAATCCTACAAGACCGAACCTACTGATTTGATAGAGATTAGTTGGACTCTAAGGCCATGCCCCTTAGTCACCACTCAGATCTGGGAATAAACTCACCTCCGTGATACACAATCAGCCATTTAAGATCAAAAGGTAGTTTTCAACTCAATGACAAAGTCCAGAGAATAAAGAGAGACAGATAGATGGAAACACAACAAACAGGAAGACAGTGAAATTAATACACTGAGAGGATTGCAATGAATGTGTCAAATGATTGCTGAATGTAAAACTATGGGAGGCTGCATGGGAACAGTCGGGGGTGGGGAGGTGGGGAATGAGGAGTTGATACCAAGGGTTCAAGTAGATAATGTTTTGACAATGATGATGGCAACAAAGGTACAAATGTGTTTGACACAATGGATGGATGTATGGATTGTGATGACTAGCATGAGCCTCCAATAAAATGATTAAAAAAACAAACTATGATCTCTTCTGTAAACTTTCACTGGATTCAGCAAAAATAGTTTTTTTAATTAAAAAAACAACAGTTAAAGGAAGAAAAGAGATTCATACTAACAAATTTTAAAGGACACAAACATGAAAGAGACTATGGCATGACCTTTCTTTTCCTTCTCTCCCCATGTTTCCTTCCCCTCTCCTCACTTTCTTCCTTGTAATCTCAAAAATACCAACCACCACTCTCATCAGTTGCCATTTTCTCTCTTTTCCTAAACAGGTTTTGTTTATTTTTTCAAGAGCTGCCTTGGAGTGGGGAAGGTGTTTTCACTCAGATTTGTCATTGGTCCCATGAAACACCAACAGCAGATCAAAGGGAAAATGAATGCCTGAGGACTGAGCCTTGTTATCAGAGGCCACAAACCTGTTCCAATGGCTGGGAGGCAAATGGATGCATGATTCATTTTCTCACACTCTTGCAAGACTCGAGTCATGGAGCTTTTGACATCATTTCCTCCAATGACATGGATAATATTCTTGCACTTCAGTAGTCCACCTTTGGTAATTAGATACTCATTGTTGCCCTGCTGAGCTGAAAATAGAGGACAAGGAGAAGGAGAATTAGATGATGATTCCCTTTTTTGTTCACAAAGCAAGATGTTTGAGTTGGCTAACAAAATATTTTATATGAAAAGAGACTCTAACAAAATAATAATAATTTACCAATTATCATGGGTGCATGAGGGAGAAGGGAGTGAGGAGGGAGGGAAAAATGAGGAGTGGATACCAAACACTTAAGTGGTAAGAAAATGTTTGGAGAATGATGATGGAAAGAAATGTACAAATGTGCTTTGTGTGCAATGTATATATGTATGGATTGTCATAAGAGTTGCATTAGCCCCCAATGAAATGATTTTTTTAAAAAGAGACTCTAAAAGTGCCATCTATAATGGACTTTCCTTATGTAACTTCACATTAAAAATGGTTAGTGCTACTTGTTGCTTCTCTTTATGTATGATGGAAATTTTTAGTAAAATGTGTGATTTTAAGGGTAGTCTGGGTGGTGTTTCTCCAGTTCCAAGAGCTTTCCCAGCCTCTTCACAGTATCCCATGTTGTCTTCCACAAAAATACCCCAAAAGGCACAGCATTGTATCTTACCTTGAACAGAACATTCTTTTTCCACATCTTGTCCAGCACCTTCTAAAATTGCTTTGGAGACTCCTACATGAGAGAATTAGGGTTGGAATAAACTTGGATAAAAACACCAAATGTACCTTTGGATCACTGTAGCCTTTTAGAAGTACTTCAGCAATACCAAATAATCTTTTAACCTGAGTGTTTCTGACAACCAGAAAGAAGACAAAATGGTGCTACGGGAAGTCATCTGCACTTGTCTGTCAGTGTCTCCTGCTGTGGTGGCTTGCATGCTGCTATTCTGTTGACAGCTACACATTCAGTAATTCAAATACCAGCTATGTCGTTGATGTGAACAAATCTCAGCAGAGCTTCCAGATTAAGGACAGTCTAATATGAAGGAAGAGGTGCCCCATTTCTGAAAAATATAGCCACTGAAACCCTTCACATCCCCCAAAAGACATGACATTCCCCCCCACACCAGCCACAGAATAGCAGCAGAACAATAATGTGCTAGAAGATAGGGCCCTCAAGCTGGAAAACACTCAAAATATGACTGAAGAAGAACTGCCTCCTCAAATTGGAGTTGACCTTTTTTTTTTGTAAGTTTTTTTTTTTTTTTTTAGGCATCACAACCCTCTGGTAGTGGGAGTAGGAGGCCCAGCCTTTGCTCCTGTGAACTGGAATTGAACCTTGGGGTTGACCTTAATGATATGGATGGAACTTTCATTTACTGATGGGCATGATTCACCATGATAAGAAATCACTGCTAACATCCATTGATAACAAGGTGTTGAATGCATCAAGTATGAATCTAGAGAAACTGGAAGTCATCGAAAATTAAATGGAATGCATAAAAATGTGTTTCACAGGTGTTAGTAATTAAAATGTACTGGTATTGGACATTTTATATTAGTCATATAACTGGAATGACAAATTCAAGAAGAATGGCGATGCATTTTTCACCAAAAGGAATATTTCAATATTGTCTTGAAGTACAATGTACTATGTGATACTATGTACACACCTATAAGGAAGGCCAATTATTGCTACTAGTCAAATTCATGTGTACCAACCACCAATGTTTGTCATGAAGAAATTGATGAATATGACAAAATTTTTTCAGTCTGAAATTGATCAAATATGTTATCAAGATGTATTCATAGTTATTGGAAGTGATGGGATTCAGTATTGTTTTGTTGCTTTTGGCAAACTCATTATTAAATGGCACTTCTAACCAAAGTTCACAAATGAGGAAGATAGAGTGCCTGGGGAGACACTTCTGAATTTCTTTTTTCCCAACCATCTGTAAACTACACCATGGACTAGGCACTACGGTAACTTTAGATGCTGGCCTTATGAGGAACATGACATCCCCCCAAAACCACATGGAAAGGATTTGTGGAAACTGCACTGAATTAACTGGGCTTTCCCTTAAGACATCCTGAAGCCCTTGGACGTTAGACTGAAATTCGTGATGACAGGAGAAAAAATGATGGCCGCCCTAGACTGTGGAAGTGGCAGGTGTTAGACCTTACTTAAGAACCCTGCCTTAGCAAGCGCCCAATGAAAGGGGGCGGAGAGTCATCATATATTTACTATCTTGATGTCTGCCTGGCAGTAATATGATATGCACTGCTCTGAGAGGCAAGGATCATCCCTTGTAAAGAAGGTTACAGGAAATTTCCCCCTAGCACCAATGGCCACGCTCAATGTAAACAAAACTGGATCATGTAAGAATTCAATCTGTACCAAGCAACAATTCATGAATTGCAGTACACAGTTGGACTATCCTCTTATAACCTCCTCTTCTCAACAGTACCTTGAATTCTGAGCTACTGGATAAATTATTGATGTTATCAATGGAATCACTTTATACCGCAGGGAGATGATTGATAAAGTTTTTTTCTTGGTCATAAAATGATAATGAAACTGCTGTAGTAAGCTAGAGTTGCTGATAACGCATGGTCAAACAGATGGATTCTGGTCTCCCACTTCATTCTAGCCACAATCCAAGAACAGTTAGTGCTTACAGCATAGGCCTGCTCAATTCCTGCCCACCTGATGTGATCACTGAAGAGGTGGGTGCTACAGCAAAGTGTGGTGAAAAAAGCAGGGGGTGCCTTGCTATTGATTGGGATAAGGTCTGAGGTTAAAGGCTTAAACTCAAAGAAGTAGCCATCTAAGAAAAGAGTTGACTAAGTCCACACAGAAGAAGCACACCAGCCTGCATGATGTGTGATCCCAAAATGCAGGTCCATGCAGCAAGAAACTGTCACCTCTCATCTCTGGACAGAGTGTTGCTGCATGCAGCTGCAGGAGAAACGAGATCGGCAGTTAGGTGGCCCATAGGCAGGCCTTGCCTTCTTGTGTTGACTTCATGTACATGGGAGAGGACCTTGTAGGGGGTGTGCTGATATTTGTTGGTTCTCCCCATTGCTCATGGTAGCAATTTGGAATTCAAGCAATCATTTAAAAGAAGAAACAACTTAGGAATGAAAAAAAAAACAATTATCACCTAAATTATCAATAATTCCTAAAATGTGTAAAATACCTCTATTTTCCTCTAACTAACATATTTCATAATAATGTGACCATAAGAAGAATGTTTGCTGATACTAACAAGATCATTTATTTTAAACAATGCAAATTACATTATCCATCAGGCACTACACGAAGCACTGTCTGCGTTGTTTTACTGACCCTCTCACAACAACACTATAAAGCAGATCCTTATTTTAGAGATGAGAAAGTTCAAGTTTACAACGATTAAGTAGCATGCCAAATGTGGTGGATATATGGAACTTTGCCTGTCTAGCACCCATTTCAACTTCTTTTGATAAATAGGCCCCGACTTCACCTTCTAGTGCACTACATTCTTCCCCATTCAAAACCCCCAAACTCACCGCCATTCACTTGTCACTGAGTCATATCGACCCCCTGTGGGCTTTGAACTGCCGATCTTGTCGAGCGCAGTGTAACCCATAATCACTACACCATGAGGGTTCAAAATTTCATTTTCCTTGTCACAGTGGTGGTTCATATATCATACAAATATTTTTTAAGGATAAATACAAGGCAGGTCACCTACCATACAAATATTTTTACATTTGTAACTTGTGGCAGTCATGTACTCTGGTGTCAATTTGATTAAGAGTGTAGGTAGGGGTGGAGTCTAGCCTGTCCATCTGGAGATAGCCAAAGAGACCTCTGTGTGGGCATGACTTTCTCTGAGAATTCTGGGAAATCTCACGATATTTTCCTTGTGGAAGTGAGAGACTCAGTCCCTTGAGATGCTCTACTGACAAGACAACAAGGCAGCATGCGGATAGATCCTGAGTCCTGGAATCTGGAGGGGCCACAGGAGAAGCCCATGGGTTTGCCCTGATGGTACGAGACCTGTGGGGCCAGAGAAGCCACATGGAGACTCCTGCCAGTGCTGAGATGCTGGGGAGGTCACAGGAAGACCCCTGACAGTGCTCAGATGTTTCTACCATCACTGGCTAAAGATTCTCCACCCACTGGCCTGTGATTGTCCTGGCATCATTGTATGTGCTTCGTGAGTCTGAAGAAGCCTTTATAGGTTGGTTTCAGACATAAGGGCTAATATCAGACTTTTGAACTTGGACTGGACTGGGTCGGGATGCTTTCTCAATGTTCCATTCCTCTTGTATATAAACCTCTTCTTATATGCATATGCATGTTTATGAATTTGTTTCTCACACATAACTATAAAAATCTGGTTGATCATCAGAAGTGACCCAGGAACAAATGTCCTACTAAAGTGACCAGACGCCCCACTTTTTAACAATTTGGCAACATCCCCCAGCACGTTAAAATTAAATAAACATATTGCAATACTATTTTTGCATTCTATGAACATTTTTGTTGCTCCATAGTGACCAAATTTTTAAGCAAGAAACCCCTCCTCCCCTCAATCAATGATGTTCCGCTTACAATCTGATCACTTTATATTTACCTCACCTGAAGACACAAAGCTATGACTAACTCTTATTTTGCAGCCACACAAAGACTCCATTTCTTCAGTCAGTCACCTGTCAGAAACTTCTCCACGTGACATTAGCACACACATTTAAAAAATAAGGCTATTTTTTATAATAGCCTTATTTTACAAGGCTTATTTCATAGTAAACTATGAGCAACCATGTCAAAATGAATGTCAAAAATCATTGATTCGTATTAGTAAGTCATTGACTATAGAAACCCTCTTCATGGGATAATGAGATCTGTCTATCACGTTAACTCTCCCACTAGGCAAAATTGTACAAGAAAAGCACCCGCTTTGAGATTAAAGCCCGTTTTGGTTGAATTTACGATCACATCTGCGTCTTCTTTGGCAATATCACCAGTGGCCACCTGGAAGATGATGGGACCGATATTCATCTCATGCACTCCTGGTGCAGGGCTAGCCACGACCCCATATAAGCCTGCAAAGGAAGAGAAAATGGAGTCGATCACCCAGCCATCAATAATAAGAATGACTGATGTCTCAGGCCCCATCAGTCCAACTGTCTGCTTTTCCCTCTCTCAGTTGTCAACGGTGGCGATCCTGGCCTTGCCCCTGAGCTCTATTTGCCATTATTATTTTTTTCTTACATTTGTGTTACCTTACATTTAACGTTTTTAGACCCGTTTTAGTGATACATACCATACGATTCAATGCCTGACTATTTTGAAAGAATTTTGCAATCACCACCACAATCAAACATTTTCTTCAATTTTGTATTCACTGTGATTAGCTCCCAATTCACACACCCCTAAAAAAATCTTTCCCTCCTATAACTCTAAGAAATTATTAATTTAATTATTATCTCTAGAGATTGACTGGTTCTGGATTTCCTATAAAGAAAATAATACAAAAACAACAACAATAACAAAATAAAACAGAGGAAAATCTCAGTGCAAAGAAAGCAGAAAATAATAACTAGAAAAAATTAAAATGGTTCCTAGGGAAAGCAAATGATAAGATGCTAAAACTTAACCTAAATCTCTCTGCAGTAGCCTACTTTGCAATGTACTTTGTCTAATGACAAGGCTACTCATGACTCTGATCAATGGTCTGAGATAATTGTTTTTGTTTGTTTTTCTTTTTGGGGGGGGCATCACTGCCCTCTGGTGGTCTGGTCTGACATAATTTAATGAAGACTTAATCCTCATGAGAACTCTGCAAATGGATTTTGGGCTCTCACTGTCATCCACAACCTTCTGAAAATTGGGTCTCAGAATGGAAGTTCTACTACAAGCCCTTCTCTGATCTTGGATTTTATTATTTACAATTCTTTTATCACTCAGGCTGTTGTGTTTTTTTTTTTTTCATTTGAACTTGGCTGGCACCTCACTTAGACGGCTGTTTGTTTTAAAAACAACTTTTCGGTACCCAAGACATTATTCTTTCTGATAGCTGATCACCATCTGAATTTTCACCACACTTTCCTAGAGATCCCATATATCTTCAGTGATCCCTTTATGAGGGTAAATTATCAAGTAGGACCACATCCACTAATTGCTCTTATGTCAGGGATTATGGTCAAGTGTGAAGAGCTCCATTTCTGACAAAGTATTTGAAAATAAATATAATGTGGACTTGTGTTGGCCAAGGAGAAGTACTGGTTAGTTCACTAAAGCATATCTCTCTGGCATAATTAAAATGCTGGGTTAAAAATTTTTTTTCACTAGCCAAGAACTCTGAAAAGTCAACAATAGTAAACAGGTTGAAGAGAGGAATAAGAGCATCACAAATCAACTTGTATAAGAGTGAATAGCCTTTGCTTTTGTTTTATTCTTTTTTTCTCTCCCAGCTTTGACCCAAGGGTGATCCTCATTACAAAAACACACAATGGGTACATGCAGCAATATTTCTCAAAGAATCCCTGTCTTTGTGACCAAAAAACTCAGAAAAGGAGTCCCTGTTAACTGAAGAGTATAACAGGGAATCAATCCCTCCCTGTCTCTGTCTCTCTCCAGAACCTACCCAAGGGTGACCCCATTTCAAACATCCAGAGAGCCAGAACTCTGAGAGATATTCTATATTTCAGGATAGAAAATCAGAAAATGGGAGTCCTATAATCTGGTGTGTGTGAGTGTGTGTGTGTATTTGATAAGTTGATGGACATCCAGAACTAGGTTTATCATCAATCAACATTTCACCTTTTTTTCTAGTTTCCAAATGATTATTTTATGAGATTGTTTGAACATTAAATTTCTTTGTTCGCAATCAAAATAGCTACCTGAAGTTTGCTGTTTTGTGTGTGCTTACTTTTATTGTATATTTGTTTTCTAAACTCTTTGGCACAGTTTTCTGGGGTGTTCAGGCTGCTGTGAGACAGGTCAGAGGTACATTTCTCTTTTGTGCTGTCAATTCTGAGCACTTATAGCTTTTGCTTTGTTGAGGTTGTGGCTTTTTTGAACTCTGTCTTCTTTATTTATTACAACTGTATTTTTATTTTTTCCATATCCTCTAACTCCACAGTTTTCTTTTTGTCTCCCCTCCCTCCTTCTACATTTACAGTTGAACCATATTATTAGGAAAGGCACCTGATGAAAATGTGAGCTCTGACCATTCACCAGTGTTTTCCCCCAAAGATATATAAAAAAAGAAAAAAAATAGAAAGAAACAAAAACCTCTAAAAAGCATCTTTCCTTTTTTTGGGGGGGGGGTGGAGTGGGGGGGTTCTTAAACATCTGTTGTGCGGCACCAGTAGACAGAACTTCAGTGAATTTTATGAAATGCAACACCTAACCCATTTCTGGCATTTCACCTTTTTTGAAACCCAACACCCACTTGTATACATTTCAGTTTTTCCCATAGCACTGTCTTTGTAAGCTGTGTTCAATATCACAACCTTGTCTGTGGCATTTTTCCTGAACAAGAAACTAATTTCACAGTCACATGCTGTTCTCTGAAATCAGTCTTTACAAAAAACGGAGCAAAATTTATGAAATTTTTATGAAATAAGTTCATTGAGACCTTCCCAGTGAGAACCCTCCCAGGAGATGCCACGGGGGCGTGGGTGGTGGTGGGGGTGGTGGCACGCTATCTCAGTGTGCGTGGCTGGAAAAATGCATCCTACAATAGGTCTGCCAGTGGAGTTTTATCCCAGTTCTTTTTTGAGGGGGCAGCCCCTGGGGTGCACTGGAGCCACTCCACCCCGAGTAGAGCCAAAGCAATGTAATGAAAGCTTTCAGAACTGTGATGGGTAGGTTTGTTATGCCAACATGGCCACAGAAGATTGGTGGGTCTGTTGTGATGGCACGGCCAATGAACACACGGGATGAATTGAAGGGCAGAGATAGGAAGGGCTCGGTGAGTCCCACCCTCTCTCTTGCTTCCAGATCTTCGGACCAGAGAGCTGCCTTGTTCATCCTGTGCCTCGACCTCCAAGCAACACTACCCGTGGGACACCTAATCGTGGACTGTGTAGCTGTGAGTTGAGGATCCTTCAAGCCCTACTTAGCCACGCTCCTGGGATACACATCTCTTGAGCTGGGGACTGTTGGACTCTGTCCTCTGGCTGACTGTTGGCGACCTGCTCTGCTGTTTGCTGCCTGCAACCAGGTAGCCTGGATTGCTCTACAGAGGACTACTCAGCGGCCCTCAAGATTTGAAGGACTGCCAGTCTTCTAGTTGCCTCACGCAAGTGAGTTGCACCGAGCAATCTGTATTGTTTTATAGTTAACTTTTTCTTTCTTATCTTATATACCTTTCTCAATATATAAATATATAAAAAGAATTACTAGTGTCCTGAATATTATTTCTCTAAGAGAACCCTGCCTGACACAAGTGGTACCAGGAGTACTTCTAGAGAAATAAAATCATAAACATGGGTCTCCTTGATTGGTTCTCCAATCTGATTAGTCTTAAGAGCACTGGTGATGCTAATTCTACACTTAAAGACATGGATAATTTTGCCAATCCTATTAGTCCATGGTGTGAAATAGCAAAGCTAATAACTAAAGTAGGAGCACTGATGGATGGGGTGCTGGTTACAGGAGAGGTTCTGGGAGAACATATGACTGATATATTCCAGAAGTTTTGTCAAGATGCCAAGTAAAAGGAAGCTGGTTGGCTGGTCCTCCTTACAATGGACTATGTGATTAAGGAGAGGGATTGCCTCAGAGCCTTAGAAGCACGCCTTAAGTGCCGACTCACGGACTTGAAGGCATCAGCCTAGGCTACAAAGGAAAGTCTTCTTGCCTGTAGTAAAAGAGCCAATATTGCTGAGAACCAGGTCCCAAGTCTCATTATGTGAGTGGCTGAATTCCAATGTCAGCTGAATGGGAGATCTAGAGCAGTGTCGGAAACCAAAGTGAGGGCTTTGATAGGAAAAAATTGGGACTCTGAAACATGGGATGGGAATATATGGGCTGATGATCCAGAAGAAGAGGATGTTATGCCACCATTAGAAACAAGTGAACCAGCCTAGTCAATAGATCTCCCAACTGAAGATAGTAGTCTATTATCAACAAAGCAACCCACATTTGAGCAGATCAACCAACCTACTCAAGGTGAAATGCCAGGTGGGGCTGCATCTCTACCATTGCCCGAGGGAAATGACTTACAAAATAGTGCTAAGATCACCCAGGAAACACCCTCACCATTGGTAGTTTCTGCTAGACCTATAACTAAAATTAAGGCAAGGAAAGCTCCTAAGGGTGAGGAAGAGGTGATTACTCAAGAAGTATGCTATACTCACAAAGAACTGCTCGAGCTTTCAAATACGTACAAGCAAAAGCCTGGGGAGTATCCCTGGGAATGGTTACTGAGGGTGTGGGACACTGGTGCAAGAAATGTAATATTAGATCAGTCTGAATTTCTGGATATGGGACCCCTAAGCACAGACTCTTCTTTCAATGTCTCAGTGAGAGAGGCTAAGAGAGGAACCAACTCCTTATTTGGCTGGTTCACTGAGGCATGGGCTGCCAGGTGGCCTAGATTAGACCAACTTGAGGTGCCTGACCTACCTTGGTACACTGTAGAAGAAGGCATCCAAAAGCTGAGAGAAATTGGTATGGTGGAATGGATCTATCAGGATATTCCCATAGACCCCAAAAGGGGGTGTCCTGAGGACATATTCTTCACTACAACCATAAGGAATAAGTTTGTGAGGTGGGCCCCAGCATCTT
>PVJH01024818.1:0-19464 GCA_004026705.1 Nesogale talazaci | reverse complement strand
GCAGAAGAATGCTGCATCAGGTGAACAGAGGAATAGGCAGTCACGATCACTCAACCAATTCCCAGACCTGAGCCCATTTACAGACCCACAACCACTTGAATGAGGGGAAGGCCGGGTCCCTTGGAAGAAGGACCCTGCCACATCACCGAAGGTTTATGCTGTTAGTCTTTCTTCTAGCCTTCCTCAAAGTGACCTCAGGCCTTTCACAAGAGTGACTGTTCATTGGGGAAAAGGAAATAATCAAACTTTTCAGGGATTACTCTGAACTGACGCTAATTCCAGGGGACCCAAAGCATTTCAAAGGCCCACCAGTCAGAGTGGGGGCTTATGGAGGCCAAGTTATTAATGGAGCTTTAGCTCAGGTATGCCTCACTGTGGGTCCGATAGGTCCCCGAACCCATCCTGTGGTTATTTCCCCAGTTCTAGAATGCATCATTGGAATAGACATACATAGTAACTGGCAGAACCCCCACATTGGATCCCTAAAATGTGGAATAAGGGCTATCATAGTGGGAAAGGCCAAATGGAAACCCTTAGAATTGCCATTGCCTAGGAAAATAGTAAACCAAAAGCAATACCGCATTCCTGGAGGGATTGCAGAGATCAGTGCCACCATCAAAGACTTGAAAGATGCAGGGGTGGTGATTCCTACCACATCTCCATTTATCACCTATTTGGCCTGTAAAGAAGACAGATGGATCCTGGAGAATGACAGTAGATTATCGTAAGCTTAACCAGGTGGTGACTCCAATTGCAGCTGCAGTTCCAGATGTGGTCTCATTGCTTGAGCAAATTAATACTTCTGGTACTTGGTATGCTATTGATCTGACCAATGCCTTCTTCTTGATGCCAATCTCAAAGGACCACCAAAAGCAGTTTGCCTTCAGCTGGCTGGGGCAGCAGTACACCTTCACAACTCTCCCCCAGAGGTACATCAACTTTTCTGCCTGTGCCATAATTTAGTCTGAAGGGACCTCAATCGCCTGTCCACAAAATGTCACATTAGTCCATTATATTGATGACATTATGCTGATTGGATCCACTAAGGAGGATGTATCAAAGACTTTAGATTCATTAGTACAGCATCTGCGTACAAGAGGTTGGGAAATTAACCCAACAAAGATTCAAGCACTCTCTACCTCGGTAAAATTTCTAGGGGTCCAGTGGTGTAGAGCATGTCGAGATATTCCCACTAAAGTGAAGAACAAGTTATTGCATTTGGCTCCCCAACAACAAAACAGGGGGTACAATGCCTAGTGGGCCTTTTCGGATTTTGGAGGCAACATATCTCTCATTTGGGTGTTCTACTTTGATCTATTATTCAGGTAACACGAAAGGCCTCCAATTTTGAGTGGGGCCTAGAACAAGAAAAGGCTCTGCAACAGGTTCAGGCTGCCGTGCAAGCTGCTTTGCCACTGGGACCATATGATCCAGCTGACCCAATCGTGCTAGAAGTGTCAGTTGTTGATAAAGATGCAGTGTAGAATCTTTGGCAGACCCCTATTGGTGAATCACAGCGTAGACCATTGGGATTTTGGAGTAAAGTCCTGCCATCTTCTGCAGACAACTACTGCCCCTTTGAAAAACAGCTGTTGGCCTGTTATTGGGCTTTGGTGGAGACTGAATGCCTCACCTTGGGCCACCAAGTCACCATGAGGCCTGAACTACCCATCATGAACTGGGTATTGTCTGACCCACAGAGTCATAAAGTTGGACGTGCACAGCAACACTCCATTATTAAATGGAAGTGGTACATACAAGATTGGGCCAGAGCAGGACCAGAGGGTACAAGTAAACGGCATGAAGAAGTGGCCCAAATGCCCACAGTCCCCACTCCAGTCACATTACCTTCTCTCGCCAAATCTGCATCTATGGCCTCCTGAGGAATTCCTTATCACAATTTAACTGAGGAAGAGAAAAGTTATGCTTGGTTCACAGATGGCTCTGCATGATATGCAGGTGCCACTCGTAAGTGGAGAGCAGCAGCGCTACAGCCCCTTTCTGGGATCTCCCTGAAAGATAGTGGTGAAGGAAAATTCTCCCAGTGGGCAGAACTCCGAGCAGTGCACCTGGCCGTTCAGTTTGCCTACAAGGAAAAGTGACCAGATGTGAGACTGTATACTGATTCATGGGCTGTGGCTAATGGCTTAGCTGGATGGTCAGGGACTTGGAAGGAAAATGATTGGAAGATTGGTGACAAGGAGGTGTGGGGAAGAGGTATGTGGATGGATCTCTCTGAATGGGCCAAAAAAGTAAATGTAATTGTGTCTCATGTGAATGCTCATCAAAGGGTTACCTCTGAAGAGGAGGACTTTAACAATCAAGTAGATAAGATGACACGCACTGTGGAGACTGGCCCTCCTCTTTCCTCTGCCACTCCTGTTATTGCCCAATGGGCACATGAACAAAGTAGACATGGTGGTAGGGATGGAGGCTGTGCATTGGCACAGCAAATGGACTTCCACTCACCAAGGCTGACTTGGCCACAGCCACTGCTGAGTGCCCTATTTGCCAGCAGCAGAAACCGACGTTAAGTCCAAGGTACGGAATCATTCCTCGGGGAGATCAACCAGCAACTTGGTGGCAACTTGATTACATAGGACCACTCCCATCGTGGAGGGGGCAGCACTTTGTTCTGACTGGAATAGACACATATTCTGGATATGGATTTGCCTTTCCTGCACGCAATGCTTCTGCTCAAACCACCATTCATGGACTTACAGAATGCCTCATCCACCGGCATGGCATCCCACATAATATTGCTTCAGATCAAGGAACTCACTTTACAGCAAATTCAGTGCGGCAATGGGCCCATGCCCATGGAATCCACTGGTCATATCATGTTCCTCATCATCCTGAAGCAGCTGGCTTGATAGAACGATGGAATGGGCTCCTGAAGACACAACTGCGACGCAAACTACGTGGCAACAACTTGCGAGGCTGGGTAGTATTCTCCAGGAAGCTGTATATGCTTTAAACCAGCGACCAATATATGGTGCTGTGTCTCCAATAGCCAGGATTCATGGGTCCAGGAACCAAGGGGTGGAAACTGGAGTGGCACCACTCACTATTACTCCTATTGACCCACTTGCAGCATTTTTGCTTCCTGGCCCAGCAACCGATGTTCTTCGGGACTGGAGGTCCTGGTCCTGAAGGAAGGAACTCTCCCACCTGGAAACAGCACGGATTCCACTGAACTGGCAGCTGAGAATGCCCCCTGGCCACTTTGGGCTTCTCATGCCTTTGGATCAACAGATCAGGAAGGGTGTCACTGTACTGAGTGGTGTGATTGATCCAGATTATCAAGAAGAAAGGAGCCTGGTGTTACATAATGGGGTAAAGAGAAATATGTCTGGAATGCAGGAGGCCGACTCTTAATGCTGCCATGCCCTGTGATAAAAGTTAATGGTAAATTACAGCAACCCCTTCATGATAGGACATCTAATGACCTAGACCCCTCAGGAATGAAGGTCTGGGTCACCCCACCAGGCAAAAAACCACAACCAGCTGAAGTGATTGCTGAGGGCAAAGGTAATACAGAATGGATAGTAGAAGAAGGTAGCTCTACCTACCAATTACCACCATGTGATCAATTGCAGAAGCAAGGTTTGTGATTGTTCAGGTACTTTCTGTTTATGAACTTATTGAAACTTTTCTTTGCTCATGTATGATATATTGACTACAATTAGACTCAGTGTGTTCTCATTTATATGTATGATAGATGTTTAATGTTAAGTATAAGTTTGATTTCATTGATTTCTAGAAATTCTATATGAGTAAAAAAAAATTGTGTACAGGTGCCATGTTGGCAAGGAGTGGATTGTGATGGGTAGGTTTGTTATGCCAACATGGCCACAGAAGATTGGTGGGTCTGTTGTGATGGCACGGCCAATGAACACGTGGGATGAATTGAAGGGCAGAGATAGGAAGGGCTCGGCAAGTTCCGCCCTCTCTCTTGCTGCCAGATCTTCGGACCAGAGAGCTGCCTTGTTCATCCTGTGCCTCGACCTCCAAGCAACACTTCCCATGGAACACCTAATCGTGGACTGTGTAGCTGTGAGTTGAGGATCCTTCAAGCCCTACTTCACCACGATCCTGGGATCATGTCCTGTCTCTTGAGCTGGGGAGTTGGACTTTGTCATCTGGCTGACTGATGGTGACATCCTCTGCCGTTTGCTGCCTGTGACAAGATAGACTGAATTGCTCTACAGAGGACTACTCAGCGGCCCTCAAGATTTGAAGGACTGCCAGTCTTCTAGTTGCCTCACGCAAGTGAGTTGCACCGAGCAACCTGTATTGCTTTTTAGTTAACTTTTTCTTTCTTATCTTATATACTTTTCTCAATATATAAATATATAAAAAGAATTAATAGTGTCCTGAATTTTATTTCTCTAAGAGAACCCTGCCTGACACAAGAACTGAACTGACATCTGAACCACTGCCAGCAGAGGAGGAGACAGAACTGAAGCAATTCACTGCCTGCTCAAACAAGCACACACAAAAACCTCCAGAGAATTTTAATTACAATGAACGGATTCATAGTTTCACCCTGTGGCCTGTCATCTCAGACTTTTGACCATACCAAGAACCAGGAAGATGTGGCTCCATCCCAAGGAGAAAGACAAGCCACAGAAAGCAGATGCTGGGATCCTCCTCCAGAGACTGAAAAGTATTTACGATAACCACACTCACTGAGGTCAGTTCATTAACAATACTCACTTAAAAAGGAAGTGCCCCCATCTAAGGTGCAATGATTAGTATTTTCTCATGCAAAACTAAGGTGAGTGGAGAAACTTGAGGCATAGGAAAACAATGCCTAAAGGTGTCATTCACAGAGCAAGCCCACCTCCGCCTCCACGAACCTGATGTCAGATCGAGATGGAACCCAATCACTCTGAAAGGGGTCACAAGAGGAGGTCCAGGTAAAGTGGGATAAAATGTAAGGCAAAGCTTAGGACTATTAAAAAATAAAAGACTAGGCTTACTGGTCTGTTGGACACTGGTGGAACCTCTGAGACAATCACCTTAGTCAGTCTTCAGTCTAGAATAGATCTCACCCCAGCGGCTCAATTTTCAGACCCAAACCAGGCAGGTGTATAAGGTGAAGAGTGCTACCAGGAAGGTATACACTCTTAGAAGAATCAAACAGAGAAGACCCAAAGGGCATCCTTTGCTCTGGAATAAGATCCAAAGGCAGGAAGGGATGGGAAGGAAGAAGCCATGCCCACATGAAGCCCAAGGAGGACATGGGAAGGAAACTGTGACATTCAAGCGAAATGTGCATGGGCGCTGAGTAGAAAACCAATGCTCTTGACTGTAGCCCGTGGGCTTGGCGGTTCAAATCCAGTGGCGGCTCTCAGGAGCGGCACTGGGTAGTGCCCACGACTACCAGAGGCAGTGATGCCCCCCCCAAAAAACCAAACCAACCAAAACAAAACCAAAAACAAAACAGAAAGCCAATGCTCTTGGCAAACATTCACTCAAGTCACAACAACAAGTTAAAAGTAGGAACTCTCTGAAAAGAAATATGGGTATATGTATAAGCATGATACATGTACATGAAAATGGACATTTTACTTTTTATAAATAAATCACTATTGGGGGCTTTCACAGTTTTTATAACTATCCATACATCCATTGTATCAAGCAAAATTGTGCATGTGTTGCCTTCATCATTTTCTAAACATTTCTTTCTGCTTGACCTCCTCTTTTTTCCCTCCCTCTCTCAGCCTCCTACCCTCATGGGCCCCTGATGAATTATAAATTACTATTCTTTTCATATCTCACACCACCCACTGTCTCCCTTCATCCATGTTAATGTTGTTCAGCCCCCTGGGGTATGTGTGGACATTTTTGAATGGAGTAATACATAATATCTGAAATATTGAAATAATGCATGATATCTGAAATGAAATACCTATTGGTTGCACTAAGTAATATATTGGAAAATACATAGAATTGAATTAGTCAGGGGATGGACAACAAATGCGGATGAAGGGGATAGCAGATGGTGTAAGATAAAAATAATAAGAATGTATAATTTAACAAGGATTCATAAGAATAGGAGGGTGAGGGAAGGAGGGCAAAAATAAGCAACTGATATTAGGGACTCAAGTCAAAATCAAATGTTTTGAGAATGCTGATGGCAACAAATGTACAAATGTACTTGGCACCATGGATGAATGTATAGTTTGTGATGAGAGTTATATGAGCACCCAAAAAAAATATTAAAAAAAGAAAGAAAGAAAATGATGATGGGAACATAGGCAAAAAAGTGCTTCATACAGTTTTGTGTGGATTATTATAAGAACTGTAAGAGTTCCCAGTAAAATGATTTAAAAAAGAAAGAAAAAAGGAGAATGCTGTCATGGAATGATAATAAAAGGTGATAAGACAAAAAGAGAGAAAGAAATGGATCAGTCAACTACTTAAAATATGATCAACAGAAATTATCCAATCTAGAGAAGGGAAGGAAAAAAGTTTGGGGGAAAAAGATCCACCGGGACTTATGAGACACCATTAAGAAGTTTACCACGCAGGCTGAGCCCCGGTAGCACAGTGGTTGAGTGCGGGACTGCGGCCCATACGGTTGGTGGTTCAAATCCAGCAGCAGCTCTCCAGGAGCAAGGCTGGGCCTCCTACACCCACCAGGGGGCAGTGATACCCACAAAAAAATGTTTACCGTTCATATTCATAAAGTCTGAGAAAGAGAGGAAAAGAAAACAAATGCAGAAAAGGAAATTACTAAATGCAGAAGTAATGATTTTTAAAAATCCCCAAATCTGCTGCAAGATATATACTTTCAGATCCAAGAAATTTCAAAGAAGTTCAAGACAGCAAAAGTCTTCTCCAGACTATGCCAGAAAAGATGGCAGAGATGATACATTTGGCTGGTACTGTCATTCTGTTTGTTTAAGTCTGAAAACATATCACAGCATCCTTAGGAAATTGTCTCATCTTTATCTGAAAATGTTGCATTGATTATATCCTTAGTCTGCCTTCTGCTTTTCTCCTGATCACATGAGCACAGCCAGGGCCTGCATGTTCAGGTGTATGGAATAGACCGTATATACTTGTGTATGAGCTGAGTTTTTCAGCACATTTTTAATGCAGCCTTTGTGGTAAAATTAGGTGCCTCAGCTGATAGTCGGATCAGCTTATACTGTAGCACATATGGCAATCGCCTGTCTCAGTTATCCAGTTGACCTTTAAAAACCATCATTACCTATTATTATCTTTCATCTATTACTGAATAGTTACTTAGCAACTAGAAATCATTTCTCAATTGCAAAGCATTACCGAACCTTGTCCATCTTCATTCTTGGGGCTTTTGTCGCTGATGAGTTTCCCAGAACTCCTTTTGGTAAATTCATCTGAAAATGCCTGGAAAGATAAGCACAGTTTTGACCACTATAATCCTCAGAAACTGCAAGACTTTAACCAACAGTCTTTAGCTCCAACATGCATATATGTTTAGAAACCCATTGCTATTGAGTTGGTTCCAACTTAACCTGTAAGCGACCCTATAACCCCAAAGATAGCTGCCCCATTGGACGTTCAAGGCTGAAAAATGCATGGGAGCAGATTGCCCTATCTTATCCCGTGGTACAGCTAGTGAATTTGAACCTCTGACCTTCTGGTTACTGTACCACCAGGGTTACTTACTACACATTTAGAAGAGAACACTGCTTTGTTTTTTTTTAATAAGTCACTTTATTGGTGGCTCACACAATTCTTATCAAAATCCATACACACATCCATTATGTCAAGCACATTTGCACCTATGTTGCCATCATCGTTTTCAAAGCATTTTCTTTCAACTTGAGCCCTTGGTATCAGGTCCTCATTTTTCCCCTCCTCCCCACTCCCTCTCTCATGAACCCTTGATAATCATAAATTATTGTTATTTTTTCATGTCTTGCACTGTCTGATGTCTCCCTTTACCCCCTTATGTGTTGTCCATCTCCTTAGGAAGGGATTATAGGTAGGTCATTATGAAATAAGTATTTTATCGATTTCTTTCTGGTTTCGTATAGTGTTGTAGTTATGTTTCTTTTAAAAGGAATTTTTATTGCTTAAATAAACACGGAATGATTTATGGGTGAGAGCTATGCATAGTATTTCTCCAGTATGGAACAAGGGGAAATAAATAGAAATAAAGATGAGATAATTCTGGCCATAATTTAATAATTGTTAAAGCTGAGAGATAGATGCATGACTGTTAATTAAACACTTTTGTTGGTATCTCATATGCTTTAAATATATGGTAATAGTTCTTAAAAATCTGGTAATAAGTATTATGTTTTTGTGGCATCACTGCCATGGTAGGAGTAGGAAGCCCAGCCTTGCGCCTGGAGAGCCACTGCTGAATTTGAACCGCCAACCCTGTGGGCCGCAGTCTCGCACACAACCACTACACCACCAGGGCTCAGCCCAATAATAAATTTTTATATCTGTAATTCATCTGAAATTTGCCATGCTATTGTAATGGTCTACACTTCTCCCTTACATTTCCACATGAAGGATACTTGAAAGAAGCCCTGGATGACAGCATGAAGACATTTGAGCACATCAGGGCTTAGATGCCAAGAAAAAACAGAAACAAGAGAGACTTTACCTGAATATTTTCAAGATCGCTTGGGTGCAACAGAAAGTGAACTTCTTCTAAAGTTTTCAGTTGCTTCGTGCTGCTAAATTTTAACACTTCTGAGACAATTAATTTGGCAAAAATGGCTTTAGGAAATCCCAAATTTCCTGTTCCAATAGCTGGGAATGTAATTGATTTTACTGACAAGTATTCAGCATTATCCAAACAGCTTCTGATTATGTCTTCCATAATCTGAAAAGCATAAGGCATATGCTTAAAAGTCAAGGCTGAGAAAGAAGAGTTAAAACAAAAAGAACAGGAATTGAGCATAATAACATGCTTGACAATGACATCTGTCTATTCCCCTTTGGTTTTAACAGAGGCTGTGGGCAATCAGAAAGGGGACTTTAAAGGGAAAGGAGCATAATAAAGACTCCCCCCCCACACACACACACCCAACCATCATGGTTCCAACTCTACCTTACAAATCCAGATGGACTGGAGAAGGTACACTAGTATAGAGGGGAGCTGGAGCTATGGGGAAACCAAGATGCATGGGCCCCTTCGGGGCAATGGTTAGATTGGAGAGGCTGGAAGGGTAGATAGAAGGTGGGGTAGAGAGACGGAACCAAGGCAAGGATATACACATAAGCTCCTATTTGAAGGATGGGCATCAGGGGAGTGGTTGGGGGAGAGGTCGGGCAGTGTAAGATATGACAGAACAATAACAATGTATAAAGTATTGATGGTTGGTGGGGAGGAGAGGACAGGGGAAGAATGGAAGGGATGGAAAATCCGATACTAGGGGCCTAAGGGAAAAGGCGGACAATTGGAGAATGATAAAAAGAAGTGGACATGTGAGGGTTCTTGACACCTTATGCTTATTTATGTATTGTTAAAAACAATGTATGAGCCCCCAATAAAATGACTTAAAAAAAAAGACTCTCCACCAAGGTTGAAACTCACTTCAGAATGATGGGGGGAAACAAAGCAACTGCTGTTCAGACTCCAATTCTCTCCCACCCTTCCTTCTCTTCACTGACGGATTGCCTTCAATAATCCTCATCTGAGAAGCCCCAACCATTTTTGAGATCTCATATCAAGATCTATTATACTTCAGTCTTCAGAGAATTCAGTTAGAGTTATAATAAATTGCCTTCATGCTGACAGGCATGTCACATGATTACACAAGAGTAAGGGATATGTTCCAATCTACATGATACTGAGGGAAAAGTCCAAAAGAGTGCCCAATTTTCAAAAGAATTCAAAACCAGTCTCTACCTTTTGAGATGAAGCGATGTCATTTCCCCAAGCTGGAGACACCACATGAAGCACATGCTGGCAGTGTAGATTATAACCACTGGTTGTCAGTACTGTGCCGTCGCTGACTTGAACCCCTTGTCCGACTTGGTTCAATTCCACCTGGAGCTGTGGCCCAGCTTTTTTTAAGAGAGCCCTAGAAAGAGGCCCTCCATCAAGCCCAAGGTCGGTGGAAACGGAGTTGACAAGCACATCAGTCTAAAGACAAAAGCAACTGTTTGTTTCAAATTCTAGCAACAGCATTCAACAAAAGTCATTATATTTGAGTCGCTGGTCTTGCACAATGGGAGAACACTAGAACACTTAGGTTTTCATGGATCAAGATGTTACAAAAGTTATTAATCACAGGGTTTTTAAAACTCTGCAGGAAAGGGGAGCTGATGTCGGGGACTCAAGTGGGAAGATAATGCTTTGAAAATGGTGCTGGCGGCATATGTGTAAATGTGCGTGACACACTGGATTGATGTAATGGATGTGATGAGATGTAAGAACCCCCCATAAAAGCACTTAATAAAAAATAATAATCTGAGAGGCTGAACTATTAAGAATGTGACATCAATATCAGAGTAAGTCTCATTAACAAATTGCTATATGCAGGGGTTTGGGGTTTCAAAGGATCAGCTCCACTCTTGGTTTTTCTCTTTAGTAAGATCCTCACGTCCTATGCCGGCGTATCCATCCTTGTTGATGGAAAAGACTACTGGAAATACTTATGGAGTGAATAGATAGCAGCACCGGAAATGGAGACAAGATTAAGGTTGTCAAAATTTCATTTTATGTAAATCCCCAATCAATTCCCATCGAAACAACAGCCAAGAGTTCAAAATGGCTTATTGTATTGGGTATGTTTGCCTCGAAAGATCTTTTAAGTGCTGAAGAGTGAAGTTATTATTTTACTTTGGTTTTTTCGTTTTGATTTTTCTTTGTTTTGCTGTTGTTGTTGTTGTTGTTGTTGTTGTTGTTTGGGCATCACTGCCCTCTGGTGGGAATGGGAGGTCCAGCCTTGCTCCTGGTGAGCTGCTGCTGAATTTGAACCGCCAAGCCAGTCAGTCGCAGTCCCGCACACAACCACTATGCCACCAGGGCTCAGCCCTGAGTTAAGTTATTATTTTAAGAGTAAGGTCTGTCTGATCCAAACGTTTTATTTGTAATAAATGCACATGAAAATTGGGAATTGACTGAAGAAGAGAAGTTGTAAGTATACATCTTTGAATGATATCACTTGCAAAGAAAACAAAATATAGCATCAGCATTGGAAGAAGCGAGGCGAGTGTGTTTCTGCTCATGTGCTTTGGATAAGTTGTTGGAAGGTGACAGCCCGTGGAGAGAGGAGGAAGAGCCTCCAGGGAGCGCAGAGGAGCCACCAGGAAGAGGAAGACCTCCCAAAATGGATTGACACTCTCACCAACACAGGAAGGAATGACTATCGGTATCACAGAAGACTGACAGCATTTTATCTTTTATCAAAGGTCATGATGAGACAAGGTTCAGTAAAATTCTGATTCCTACTAATCTTTTAGTTCATATCGAATTATTACATATTTATAACACACATTTAGATGCAAGTATTTGTTTTAGAATTTTTAAGATATTCCCAATATAGATCTATTAAAATACATCATGAAAAAAACACTGTATGACAAAGGAAGACTTTTTTTTTTGCATTTTTTCTTACTTTTACTAGGGGCCCTCACATCTCTCATCACAATCCATGTGTTCCTCCAGTGTGTCAAGCACATTTGCACATATGCCACCATCGTCATTTTCTTTCTCCCCCCCGCCCTCACCCCGCATCACTGCCCTGGTGAGGGTAGGAAGCCCAGCCTTGCTCCTGGAGAGCTGCTGCTGGATTTGAACTGTCAACCCTGTGGGCCGCAGTTCCACACACAACAACTGCACCACTAGGGCTCAGCGACCATCGTCATTTTCAAAGCATTCTCTGCCCACTGAGCTCCCCATCTCTTCCCTTCCATCCCTGCCTGCCCTCCCTCCCTCACAAACTCTTGATAGACTAATATTTTCATATCTTACATTGTCCTCCATTGCCCTTCATCCATGTTTCGATAATTCATCCCCCCTGGGGCAGGTATAGATTGGTCCTAGTGATCGATTCCCCCTTTCTCCCCTGACCCTCCCCTAATCCTCCTGGTTCCTCTACTCTCCACGCTCCTGCACTCCCCGCCCCATTCACATTGGGTATGATTTTGTTTGGGTCTTAAAAGCTGGAAGATTAAACAAGCAGCCCTCTAGCTGAGAAGCAACAATGCCCACATGGAAGACGCACACCAGCCTGTGTGGTCACAAGGTGTTGAGGGGATCAGATATCAGGCATCAAAGACTCATAACAAAAAATCATATCAATGTGAATGAGGGGCAGTGTGGAGTGGAGGCCCTAAACCTATCTGTAGACAATTGGACATCCCCTTACAGAAGAGGCATAAGGAAGAGATAAGCCAGTCAGGGTGCAGGATAGCACTGATGGAACATACAGCTTTCCTCCAGTTCTTGAATGCTTCCTCCTCCCACTATCATGACCCCAATTCCACATTTTAAAACCAGTTAGACCAGAGCATGTACACTGGTACAGATAAGAGATCAAAACACTTGAAATGCAGGACAGATAAAGCCCTCAGGACCAAAAATGAGAGCAGTGGTACCAGGAGCAGAAGGGGAAGCTGGGGGGGGGGGTGCAGAAAGGTGGTTCCAATCACAATGATCACCATATGATCCCCTCCCAGGGCCAGGGACAACAGAAAAGTGGATAAAGGAGACAGCGTTCAGTGTAGGCTATGAAAAAAAATTATCAAGGATTCGTGAGATGGGGAAGGGGAAAATGAACTAACAACAAGGGCTGAAGAAGGTAATGTTTTGAGATTGATGATGGCACCGTATGTACAAATGTGCTTGACTCAATGGATGGATATATGGATTGTGTGATAAGAGCTGTAAAAGCCCCCAAAAGAATGATTTAACAAAAAGACGTGAAACATAAGTTAACATATGATCCAGTTGGTACTCTCAGATGTACCTCATACAATTGAAAGTGTAAGTTTATGCAAATATTTCTGCACAAATGTTCACAGCCATATTATTTACAATAATCAAAATCAGAAATAGTTCAAATGTCCATCAACAGATAGATGGAAAAACAAAATATCATAAAGCTATATAATGGAATTTGGGTCATCCATGAAAAGGAATGAAGCATTCATGCATATAATGACAGGAACAAAGTTTGAAAACAATATACAAGTGAAAGATGACAGAAAGTGCATCTATGACCTGAGTTCATGTATATTCAATTAGTAGACTATGCACATCTGTTGGTCAGAAATTAGATGGGTGCCTGGCTCGGTCTGAGGGAGGGGGATGGACTGGGAATTGACTGCTATTGTATATGGAATTTCTCTGAGGGTTAATGAAAACGTTCCAAAATTGACAGTGCTGATAGTTACACAATTCTGTGAATTTACTAAAAGCCATAATAGAACTATACGCGTTAATGGGGGTGGGGTATAACTTGCACCTCAATTAAGCTGTTTCATGAAAGGCAGATGATTGGCTATTACTGTGAAAAACAAAAACAGAAAAAGTTCCTTCTCACATGTGCTGTGGGAATATGCTGAACAAAAGGCTATTCAGATTAAAGTCATTTATTTCCCTGTACCACGTTTCCCCACATTGCACTGGGCACACTGTTTGGATGGATGCTTAGAGATGACCAAAGTGAAGCATTTGGCAAATTTATTCATTCTAGTTCATTTCATCCAATATTCTGGCATAGATTCCCAAACTTACCTGGCCCACTGGCCTCTTTCTAGAAAAACAAAACAATACAGCGCCCATCATGGCAATGAAAAATGTTTGTGCTCTAACTGATCATCTAGGGTAAAGTGCTAAGAATTTACTCTTGCAGCCCTGCCTGGATTGCTCCAGTCCCTCCCAAGGGCAATATCGGGACTTTGGAAAATATGCTGTCGAACAGAAACAATTGCATTTCCCTTAAAGCAATGAGTGACCTGAACAGCCAATGTTGACAAGTTAAGACTTTGATTACAGGCTTTGAATAAAACATTTAAATCTTGATTTAAAATTCCACCAAATTATGATTTGGGTTATTTTGCTAAGAAGCTTGGTTTTCTAATCTAAATCTCCCTCTTAAAGAGTAGAGTGCAACTGAGACTAGTGCAGGAGTAAAATGAGAGTTCACCAAACCTGTCACCGCTGAACCCTCCCCCTAGCCCAAGGTGGGCAGAAGAAGGCTGGAGATCGATGTGGTAGTTACATAATTTTGTGTCAACTTGAAGATAAGAATGGTTGGGGTGGGAAACAAACAATTATATGGATGCAAAAGAGGGGGTTGGAGTGGAGACCCAAAGACCATCTGTAGACAGTTGGACGTCCCCCCACAGAAGAGTTACAAGAAAGGGATGATCCAACCAGGGGGCAGTATAGCACCAACGAAATATGCATCAATCCTCTAGTTCCTGAACGCTTCCTCCACCCATCCCACTACCATGACCCAGCTCTATCTTACAAATCTGGCTAGACTGGAGAACACATGTTGGTACAGATAAGAACTCTCAACACATGGAATTGAGGACAGATAAAACTGTCAGGAAAAGTAGTGGGAGTTGTGATACTAGGAGGGTGGCAGTGATGCTCCCCCTCCAAGAAAAGGACAGTAGGGAGTGGTGGTAAGGAATGGGGGAAGGGATAGCGAGGGGAACCCATCACAAGGTTGGATATATAGTCCCCCACCAGAGGGATGAATAACAGAAATATGGTGAAGGGAGACAATGGACAGTGTAAGACATGAGATAACACTAATATAAATGATCGAGGATTCATGAGGGTGGGAGTGTGGGGGAGGAAAAGGAAAAAGAAGGGCTGATACCAAGAGTTCAAATAGAAAGAAAAGGTTTGTGGAATGTGGATGACACCATATGGACAAATGTGCTTAATACAATTGAATGATGAATTGTCCTAAGATTTGTAAAAAGTGCCCCAATAAAGTGATTAATAATAATAAAAGATGGAGTGGAGTCTAGCCTGTCAATCAGGTCACAGCCTAATGGTGCAGCCTAATCCTTGTTGGCGTGACCTACTCACAAGCAGGGTCCTGGGAACCTTCCTCTCTCACCGTCTTCACCTTCCTGTGGATAAGCCACGCCGAATCACCAAGAGCCCTGGAGGTGCTTCCCCCAACATTGGACACACAGGACTTTGCAGCCACCGACCGGTGATGTTCCTATATCATTGTGTGTGGCTACGTGAGTCTGAAGAGAAATATGTGGGCTCACATTGAACATACATATTTGAGTTGGGCTGGGTCGGTTTGCTTTCCTGATATAAAATTACTTCTTACATGTGCACCACTGGATTTGTTTCTCTAGTCAACCCATCTTCATACACTAGTCTTCACTGAAAAGCAGAGCTATGGTGTGGCCTGATATGAAAATACAAATATTTCTATTGGCTGCTAGAAATAGACATTGCCCTGCCCCTCACCAGTGCACATACCACTTCATTGTCCTTTGAGACTCTTATCCCCTAGAACTCCCTGGAACTCCCAATTAAACAAACCACATAGCCAAGGCTTCCAGACCCTGCTCTTCTGATCGGTCGATGTTGAGGATGTATTTAAATACATTTTTGGAACTCATCACCCTCTGGTTGCTACCAGGGGCCATTGAGTCACTTCGACCCATCGCCGCCCTGTGCACAGCTGAATGAAACACTGCGTGGTCCTGCACCACCCTCACAATCGTCCTTATCCCATCGACGGAGCCGCCGTGTCCATCATCTCTGCGAGGGCCTCCCTCCTTTTCATCATCCTTCCACTTTACCGAACACGATGTCCTACGACAGGGACAAGATGTCCTGTCGGGCTCTCTCCTAACATGTCCAAAGCATGTACGATCAAGTCTTGTCACCCCTGCCTCTAGGGAGCACTCCGGCCTGCCTCCTCCCAAGACAGAATGGATTGTCCTTTCAACAGTCCATGGAATTTTCAAAATTCTTCTCTAGCACCACAATTTGAATGCTTCGATTTTTCTATAGTCTTCTTTAATGCAATGTCCAATTTTCACATGCATATGATGCAATGGAGAATACCACAGCTTGGGTCAGGTGCACGTGAGTCCCTAATGTAATCTCCTTACTCTTCCAAAACTCTAGAGAGGTTTTATGCTGCAGATTTACCCAACACAATACATCTTTTGATCTCTTTTGATTCTTGGTTCCATGAGCATTGGTTGTGGATTCAAGTAAGACAAAATTCTTGACAACTTCGACCTTTTTCCCATATATCATGTTACCTATCCATCCAGTTACCAGGATTCGGGTCCTCCTCACAGTGAGTTGTAATCCAAACTGAAGACTACAATGCTTGATCTGCACCAGCAAGAGCTTCAGTTCCACAACACTTTCAGTGACAAGATCGTATCATCTGTACACGGCAGGTTGTTAGTGAGCCCTCCTTCAACCCTGATGCCGCACACTTCTTCACAGAAGCCAGCTCCTCTGATGATTTGTTCAGCACACAGACTGAACACGTATGATGAAAGAATACAACTCTGATGCACACCTGTCCTGACTTTAAACCATGCAGTAGTCCCTTGTTCTGTTCGCTTCATGCCTCTTCATCCATGCACAAGTCGGTCATGAGCATGATAAAGTGTTCTGGAATTCCCATTCTTCTCAAGAAGGCGAATGGCTTTGCATAGTCAATGAAACACAAATAAACAACCTTCTGGTATTCTCTGTTTTGCACCAAGAGCCTTCTTACATCAGCAGTAATACCCCTTGTTCCACATCCTCTTCTGAATCCAGCTTGAACTTCTGGCAGTTCTTTTGTCAATGTGCTCCTGCCACCATTCTTGGATAATCTTTTTTTTATTTTTCATTCTTGGATAATCTTAAGCAAAATTTTGCTTGTGTGCAATATTGATCATATCATTCTATAGTTTGAGCATTCTGTTGGGTCACCTTTCTTTGGAATGGGCACTAGTATAGCATGGAGCTCTTCCAGTCAGTTGGCCTGGTAGCTGTCTTCCAAATTTCCTGGCATAGACCAGTCAGTACTTCCAGTGCTTCATCAGCTTTCTGAAACATTTCAATTGGTATTCTGTCAAAACCAGAGACTTGTTTTCATCGAAAGCATTCAGTGCAGCTTGAACCTCTACCTTTAGCACTATTGATTCTTGCTAAGCAATAATTCTTGATTAACTAATTCTTTCTAATACTTCATGAAATGGTAAATCGTTAAATAGTTCTTTCTGGGGAGACTCTGGGAAGGTGGTGGCCAGATAGGAAGCCCAAGCCCGGAGCTGCTGGAGATCAGTGAGTGGGGGTGACACGGGGAAGGGCGGGATCTCAAATTGGGTTTTGTGACTCCAGGAAAGCTCAGAGCCCTCCTCTGAACCAGGAGCAGGCGCTACCGCACGCCCATGCTCCCCACGGAATCCAGCCTAGAAGCCGCCTGCAAAGACCCTGCAGGTTCTTTGTGCCGGCGGGATCCAGGGCGCCGCTCTGCGACCCTGAGATCTGGGACCCTCAGTTAATCAGCGCCCACGCACGCAATCGCTGACCAGTCCTCCCCACCGCAAGGTGCCCAGGGGACACTCCACGCAGACCCCTCACTCCCCACCACCAGGGACTCCTGTGTCCCCCGAGGAACGGTGGGACAGCCCCTCCCCCACTCAGGAGGCCCGTGCCCAGGTGCACCTTAAGGGCGCCACCACTGCTCTGGATAAGATCAAGCCATCCCCTAAACCCAAGCCTGCCCACCTGGGCCACACTTTCTAACAGGAGCAGGAGGAACGCCTGCACTCCCCATAGTCGCTGGCGCTCCTCACAGACGCTGCCGGTTCAGGGCGCCTGCCCCAACCTCGGTGACAGAGAGGCCCGCTTTACATTGTCTCCTGGGCAAACAGCCAGCCGGTTCTCCCCACCCCAGAGTACTAAAGGATTTTTACCCACCTATCTGTGGCAAGCGCCCCTAGCCAGGAACAGATCACCCAACTCCCACCCCACCCACTAAGCCCACTCCCCTGCTCAGCCAACACACTCCATCAGATCTGCAAAGCCCAGCTGCAAACAGTCCCTGAGGGAAGCTATAATATAAGACCGGCCTCCTAAAGAGAGACCCCAGGGCCACAAAAGACCAAGGAAAATGCCACCTAATTCGAATAAATCAAACAAAAAACAGCTAGCAGCTTCCACAGTATCAAGAAAAGAGAAACTGGATCCCATGCAAGAAGATCAGCTAGACCTAACAGCAGTCATAGAAAATGCGGAGATCGATCAACCACAGAAAGAAATCTTCAAGATGTTACTAACACGTATGCAGCTCTTAAGCGACGCATTAAAGAAGAAACAAGAATTGATACAGGAAATAAAGGTCACGCACCAAAGGGAAATCCAAGAGCTAAAGAGTGAGCTAACAAAAACTAATAGTAAGCTCTCAGATTTCGGCCACAGAATGGAGGAGGCAGAAAACGGGACAAGTGACCTAGAGGACTCACAAGTAGAAATTAATAAGTGGGAGAAAAAAATCTAACAAGTCGATGAGAGAAGCAGAAGAAAAGATTAGATGCCTGGCTGATACTATGAAAAGAAACAACATTAGGATTATCAGTCTACCAGAGGATGAGGCATCAAGAAAACCAACATCCAAAATAGTGAGGGAATGCTTAGAGGAAAACTTCCCTACCTTAATGAATGAAAGCCATATAACCATACAGGAGGCAGAAAGAACACCAGGTAGACTAAACCCCAAGAAGAAAACACCAAGACATATAGTGGTTAAACTATCCAATTATGAAGAAAAAGAGAAAATTATGAGAGCAGCTAGGGAAAAAAGGGCAATCACATATAAAAGCAAACAGATAAGAATATGCTCAGACCTATCAATGGAAACGATGAAGAAGAGGAGAGAGTGGAGCAGCATATTCCGAAAATTGCAGGAACATGATGCAAACCCAAGAATACTCTATCCAGCCAATTATCTATCAAAATTGATGGAGAAGTAAGAGTCTTTCCACACAAAGAAAATCTCAGAGAATATGCCAAAAGGAACCCAGCCCTATAAAAGATTCTCACCGACCCACTGGGAGAAGAACAACAATAACAACCTAACACACGCAGAACAAATCTACCCAGAAACAATCAAAGGGATAACAGCCCACAAGATAACTCTGGCTCAGAGATGGAAGAAAGGCAAGAATGAACCACAAACATATATTGACACAACCTGTGGAAATAGAAAAACATCCAATCCAAGAGTGATAAAATGACAACACAGAGTGCACAGATAGATGTAATAACCCTAAATATTAATGGATTGAACTCAGGCCTTAAGAGACAGAAATTAATAGACTGGCTTAGAAAATACACCCCCTCAATCTGCTGCCTACAGGAGACACATCTTAAAATCACAGAAAAAAATATACTGAGAATCAAAGGCTGGAGAAAAATATACCAAGCAAACAGCAATTCCAAAAAAGCTGGAGTAGCAATCCTAATATCAGATAAAATTGACCTCAAAGTGCAAC